>JASZXT010000042.1:0-78183 GCA_035521555.1 Lecanoromycetidae sp. Uapishka_2
GCGTAATTGCGGGTGCTATTGACACGTTTGGCGGTCAGTGTTTATAGCCCTATGTGGCGGATGTCTGAGAAGTATGACGTGGGGGGATATCTCCTTTGAGCATGTCTTACTAGTCGTGATAGGTCATAAAGGAGGGAATTAGGCCTGCGAAATGGACGTACCTGGTAAATGAGGAGGCGAGTGCGGCGCCGAGGGGTTGGGTGGAGACGAGGAGGTTGTGGGTATCACCGCGGCTGTAGTGAGATGCTATGTCCCAGACTGGGGTGTTGGTGCCTGGGATGGTCAGAGTAGTTAACATGACGGTTGTAGCGGGGTTTGTGGGATAGGAGAGATTATATATGTAAATATATGTGTCTGTACTTGTAGAAAGGGGAATAATATGTATATATACCTAAGAAACCACCCATATGATACACCGCCTTCATCGGCACACCACTGATGCCGTAAGGGATCACACTTTCGGCATGGCTGTGAACGACGGCGTTGACGCCGGGGTATCTTTTGAGGATTTCGCTGTGGATGAAACGTTCTTTGTAGCCTTCTGCTACGCCAGACTATCGAAGATGCTGCATTCAGCGGATGTTTCTTAAATGAACGATTGAGTTGGACTGAGATAGCAGTGATACACGCAGCAGATAGACAAATATAAGACGGCAGTCTTGAATTCAAGGCAAGTGATTATATTATCAATGAGGAAGTCAATGAAGGCAGGTCAATTTTACCTTTACTGGCATTGCATCTTCGACATGATATTCCACCAAATCATGTCGTGAGTCGACTAGAGCGGGCGCTATCGAGTGAGAGAGATAGAATGTTTTGGGGTTGGAGGGGTTGCGGAGCGAGATGTGGCCGTAGGCGTCGACGATGGAGTGGTGGTGGAGGATGTGGTTTGCTGTGATCAGGTCACGGATATGGGAGGGGGTGTTGGACGTCATATCATTGGGTTATATGGAGAGTGTTTGATGTGGATTCTCTAGTATCAAATATCTGTACGATTCGGAATGTTTGGTGGTGGTTATGTCATCGAGCATTGGATGGTTCGGTACATTGAAATGGTACCTGAGATGATTGGAAGAGATCGAGATGATTCATTGAAATGTGGTGGGTTTATCTCATTATATACGATTCTATTTCAAGGCAGGCTATCTATGGTACAAACAAGTATGAGCACAGCTCAAGTCTAGATTTGCCCGCCAAATCGCCTATGGCATCAAGATTGCGCCTTTATCACAATGCTATGTCCGAAGTCATCGTATTAACAAGAATTGAACCGTGGCCTTGAAGCTTTAGTTGCTATTCTAGGCCTTCTCATTCGTCTTCACCCTCGACACGTTCGTCTGGGTCCTCGATATTGGTTCGCTCGGCGCTTCTTCCTGCACTTTTTGCTTTCTCGGTACGCGAGCCAGCCAGTACAGGAACAGCGCACCACAGATATTGAAGATGATGAAAGCCCACATGATCCCAAAATTTCTCCATCGAGTCGAGTACTGAGAGCTTAGCTCCTCCAAGTACACGTTTGTGCTTGATGCAGAACAAAACTGGCAATTCGCGGTAGCAGCTGCGTTAGTAAGGTATCCACCAGCAGTGCTGATGTAGTCTGCCATATAATGCCCGCAGGTTTGACCTGGAGTCGGGTTGAAGGTCACCAACTCGATAGAAGAGCATGTAATAGCGTTGTTCGCGAGGCCGGTAGAAAGCATCCCATCAATTAGGTAGGTGAAGGGAGAGACGCGGTACATGAATATCCAGAAGCCAGGAAGGGTGCTTGGGCCTGCTAGGACACCGCAGAAGATGAGGGTCAGGGAGAAGAGAAGCTGAGCGATGTTTCCGGCTGTTTCCGCGGTTTCGATACCGGCGACGATCATGTCTGTGAACGTGGAGGTGAAGAGGAGGAAAGTCCAAACGAGGAGAAACATAAGGGCACCACGCTCATGGACTTGGTGGTCTGGGATGGCGTTTTTGTACATTCCGATCGGATAGTAGAAACAGAAAAAGATGAGAACAGCCATGAGAGTGTTCCATGGTAATTCGACCGCTATGTTTGAGAGCATGAAAACTTTCCAAGAGTATGCTTTCGAGGGTCGCTCCCGCGATTCGTAGAGGGCACGTTGGGTGACAAAATGTGGCATCGTTTGCTGGACGATGTTGCCGAAGATGGTCATGAGCATGAAGATGGAGAAGAGCTGGTTCTGTAGGCCTTGAAGACTAATGGCGGAATCCCAGAAAGAAAAGCCAATGAAGAGTGCAGATGCAGTGCACAGAAGTGTCTTGGAATAGAGATAGGACGGTGTCCGCCAGTATTGTTCAAAGACACGTTTGGTCACAGCATATAGCTGCAGAGTGAAAGATTCCGCAAACTCCCTCAACGCTGTCGGATCGTTGTCGACGGGCCTTTGTTTCAGCTCGGGTTTCATCTCGGCCAGAGTCTCCCTGATCATTTGCTTTTCTTCTGAGTCACGCCATATCTGAGGCCAGTCGAGGGTATTCTGCGATCCCGGAGCGGCACCAATAACATCAAGCATCCACTCAGCGGGATTCTCTTCGACACTACATTGTCTAGACCCGTTGCGCTCGAAGTAGCTCGTCAAAACCTTTGAATTGGATCCGATGTCTCCAAAGTACACCGTCCTGCCTCCGCTTGCAAGGAAGAGCAAACGGTCGAACTCCTGGAATAGCACCGCAGACGGTTGATGGATGGTGCAGAGGATGGCTTGTCCATTGTTCGCCAATTTCCGTAACAACGTGCAAATCGACCAGGCTGTCTGACTGTCCAGACCAGACGTAGGTTCGTCAAGGAAGAGGAGAAGAGCCGGCTTCGCAGCGAGCTCCACACCGATAGTCAGGCGCTTACGCTGTTCAACGTTAAGACCTTCTCCTGGTACTCCAACAATAGCATCGGCATATCCTTCCATTTCCAGAACTTTGATAACTTCATCGACGTATTCTAGCTTCTCCTTCTTTGGTGTTGTCTTCGGTTGTCGTAGCAGTGCGCTGAAGTTTAGAGCCTCTCTAACGGTTGTTGTAGCAAGATGAAGGTCTTGCTGCTGAACGTATCCTGTTTTACGCTGGAAACCACTATCTCGCTGACGTCCGTTAACAAGCATCTGGCCGCTTACTACACCCATAGTAACCCGACTTGCCAGCACATCCAGCAAAGTCGTTTTTCCCGCTCCCGAAGCCCCCATTAATGCTGTCAAAGTGCCGGGCTTCACCCAACCGTCAACATCGTCGAGCAATCTTCTTCCCCCGCCCTTGATCTTGATGTCATAATTGACACCTTGCCAATGAAAAATGGCAGTTTGCTTCTGAATAGTCGCAGGGATTTCTGTATTGGTCTTTTGTATAATTGCATCCTCAGGTGTTGGTCGATCGTTCACCTTAGCCTCTTCGTCGGTCTGTTTTGCTACTGCGGGAACGACCCCACGCCGAAAGAGTAGCACCTCGCCCTTTGATCGTTGGGAGGAGATGAATTCGGTTGCCGTCAAATATGCGCCGCAAAATGCTATCATCTCTGCAATCAGAATGCCGAGATTTCTCCAAAGGTGTGAACGATAGTAACTGAAGCTGGCGTTGATATAAGCATCTCCCTCAACGTAAGCGACACCAGCCATGGAGCCGACCGTACTGCACACGTGCTCAAGTGCGGCAACACCGCTGTAACCGGGGCCGGACGGTATGAAATTTGAGCAAGGGAATTGACGATCATGGAATTCGTTTATCATCAGGGCTTCGAACGCGTAGGCTACCGGGTCAAGATAGTTGATCCAGCGAAACCCTAGACAATTTTAGCCTCGTCCTCTGCAGAATTATAGAAAGTAACCCACAGGGATGCATATCTCTGATCGGTACTGTGAAGCCTGTGTATATGACCAAAGCTAGAATGAACACCGCTGCAGGTGCCATGGCTTGTGCAAGGGTTCGAGATAGGGCCCCAATTGTCCGGAATACCATGGACATTGTCAGCGCACACATGAAAGAGAATAGATAGAATGTGAAAAAGGCGGATGGAGTCCGCCGCAGGTTCGTCAAGAAATATAGTGTCAGATTAAAGAAAACGGATGTAATCAGCTTATTTGGGAGGTCAGTAATCATAGACGCGATTGCCTCTGAGAAGGGATGGTAAAATGCGTATTTCGACTGCTTCTCCACAATCGGCCTTTGCGCGTAGAGGGTTAAAATCTGCATTGAACGTCAGTAAATCGAGGAATGGCAGACTAACGTATCGTACTTCAAGAAAGCTGCTGAAAGCATTGAGCAAGATGGCGAAAAAGAGCAAGGCGTCTCGACTGTAGAATGAGCCAGTGTCGTCCGCAAGATTATAAAACACGCTGCCGATGATCAGAGCCATGACCGAATTGCCAATGATGCCAGACAAGGCTATACTCGCATCACCGCGAAGTCGTTGGAAGCCCCTCTGGGTGCAGAGTCGAACCTGCATCGGTACGGAGATAGTATAGGGTGAATTCGGTCGTCTAGTGTCATATCAGCAATGCCTTCTCCATATGTCTGCTTGGTTTCGTACTGTCTCTTCGCCATTGTTGCCTTGCGCGACTGCTGAAATTTTTCCAAGTGCTCGCCACCCACTGGAAAGTCATTATTGAACTGTTCAATGTCTTGGAGCAAACGAGCGCGTTCGTCACTCTTCTGCCAGACCGCGGCGAATTCATCCGGCGTCCTCGGAACACGGTGTTCGAATCCCTCTCGAATAATACGTTCCGCTGGGTTCGTCAAAGATGTCAAGAAGTCACCAGTCGTCGCTCTCTCAGTGCAGACGAAGCCCATGTTGACGAAAAAATCTTTTGCTGCTGTCGTAGGCCCGAAATAGATCTGGCGTCCTTCGTATAGGACCACCACTTTGTCAAAAATGTCGTATATGCTCTGTGAGGCTTGATAGATGGCTACCGCTGCAGTAGACCCAGCCAAGCTTGACGAAATCCGCAGAGTCTTTACGAACTCTAACGCAGTGGCGCTGTCCAGTCCACGGGTGCTGTTATCCCAGCACTGCAATGGACTTCCGCCTAGAGCAGCCTCTGCAATACTGACTCGCTTTCGCTCTCCTCCACTGACGCCACGAACAAAATCATTTCCAACTTTCGTATTGTAGGTATGTGAAAGGCCAAATACAGCCATGATAACTTCCGTCATGTGCTTAGCGTATTGCTCTCGCGTGACACCTGGTATTCGATTCCTGGGCGCCTTTGCCTGAGCTGCAAAGTTAAGGGTTTGTCCAACAGTCAATTGAGGGAAGTGAACGTCGACTTCAGCCTGATACATGCATTCCCCCCGGAAGTCCTTGTGCATAGCTTCCTTAGGTATACCCTGGTAATTGATATCTGAATGTTCGTCTATAAAGAAACCATGGGTTTCTCCAGCAATTGTCTTCAACAACGTGGAGCATCCAGACCCTGGACGACCCAGAACAACCAGCATCTCGCCACTGTGAACCAAACCCTCGAAATCGCGCAGAATTTGGATCTTATGTTTTCCCCTACCGCTGATCTTATTGAATAGGGAGCCAACCTCGAGAGGGTAATTACCAAAGGTTCTGCACAATCAGTCAGCTATCAATTGTTTAAAGGGTTCCATGATGACGTACTTTTGATAGTCCGTGAGACTACCAAAGCCATGAACATTGAGATTTTTGTATGCAACACCGGCTACCCTCTGAGGGTATCTTTCTGGATCTCGTGATTGGATCCCAATCAATGTGCGCACCCATGCCTCGGGTCTGAACTGTCCAGAGGTGGGATCAAGCGCGGGGTCGCTCTGGTCGATAAAGCTATTCCGGTAATTACCACCGATATCCTTGATTGAACGGGCAGTGTGCAAGCGTGCAAGCTTTTCGTCTCGTCCCTCTGCATGTTCTGACTGCTGGGTGAGTTGGCGAGCGAGCTTGGCAACCTCACGAGTACTGCCAATTTTCTCAAGATCGCTCGAAGTGTCAGTATCTGATGAATTGTATGATGTGTCTTTGAACGGTATCTGATTTTCGACACTCTGTGGTAGGTTTTCCCCAACCTTTTCAACGGCGCTCTCGACGGCATGGGCGACGCCCTCTGATTGGGGGATTGCCCCCCATGGCCCCGCCGAGCTCGTTGTAGTCATGGTGTTTTGGGGGCGTGGATGTTGAAGGGTACCTTGACGGCTGCCTTGAGAATGAGTGCGTGTCGTGGAGAAAGAAGAGAGGACAGTGCATGTTTATGGTAGGAAGGAGGCAGGTAGAGCGATTGAATTGTTTGGTTAAGTGCTTACCGTCATCCCTTAGGTCAGACCTTAGATCAGACCTTAGGCTGAAAGGCTTCGGATTCGGGTGCATTGGCCTCCGCATAAGTACCTTATAAAAATAGGGCTGACACGTTCGGCAATCTTTGACCGCTGGACCCTTAGCTTCTGGCGAGCAGGCGTCGCGTGGCGGACGGAGTGGGTTTCCACAGGAAATGTGGACTAATGACTAATCATGCCACCCGAGAGGACCATTGCTGTTCCCAACTTTCACGCATACGCATGTCATACATGAAAGTACATCAGTGCAATGAGGTAATACTTTAATATCCCTATCCGCAGATAAAATTGGATATTCACCTTACTGGGTCAAGTTTCGCGAACATGCAAGTGGCTCTCAATTTCGTCATGCGCCAATGCATAAAATTCCTCACTCCAATTTTAGCCGAATTGTGCTGATGCCAAGAGAGCGGCTATGGTTCCTTCCGAGCTCAGCATGATAAGGTACTTCAGCCTTCTGAAGAAATACGGTACTCGTAGTACAGAGGTAAAGTACTTCTAAGGTAAAATTTACGCATGAAACAAATACGAGCTTTCCTTTCGGATGCTTGCCAAATTTGTGTCCGTAGTCCGCAAATTCGTAGTCCGCAGTCCGATTGCTCAATTGAAAACCCAACAATGGCCCCCTGCCAGGAAACCCCATCTTCCGTTCGCCGAACAAAGTTTTTATTTTTCATCCTTTTGCTCCTTCTGAAACGTATAGAATGAAAGTGTCTTCTCCATTTGAATTTCGAGAATTCTTCTCCCTATTCCGTCTCCATGTCCTTCCCATCTCCGTCTCAACAATGACTCCACATGATGAAATTTTCTCCTAAGTGAGCGAATCTCATCGAGCGGTGGAGGTGATGTACCATCGTTGAATGAGTCATTGGCACGGCTAAGGCTTATACACAGATGTACATAATATCAGACTTATCTCCGAAGCCAAGTTGAGTCAGACCTTTGGGCATGAGATCTTGAAAGCCTGCACAGTAATGGCGGTCAGAAATTTTCATCTGATGGCCAAGATGCATATAGATACCATCAAGGAAACTGCCTGCAAGGCTGCGCTTGGTATTGCATAAGGTCCCATACTATGGGTAAGCTCGTATCTGAGACTAGGATAATTGAGGTTAGACCCGGGAAGACTTGCGAGTCGCGACAGTATCTTATAAGAGCTTCCTTGCGAATCCATTGGCTTGTCTGGGCCCCTACATAGGGTATGATATCCGATGAAAATGGGGTCTTCCGGCGATGTCTTGAAATCTGAAGCAGATCTAGCAGCTGTGAAGCTACAAAGAACTATGGGTGGAGGGTCTAATGTGGAAGGAGAGTTATGAGTACAAGAAGCTCACAACAATATATCCTGGCTTCGAGTATTTTGAAGTGCAAATACTTCTGATGAATAACTACATTTGGGAAATCAACAACGCTACCCTTCTCATCAAAGCTTTGCCCTAATCTCTGGGAGCACGCGCAGAGACTGATTAAGCTGGGCCTGCACATGAACATCCTCGACATCAAGGCGTTCCGCAATAGCCATGGCTTCTGCTGGAAGATTGTGCAAGGCGTCTTCAACCAAAGAAGCTACATCCTCGGCACACCCAAAGGATAGACTCCACCCAGCTCCACCTTGACCATAAGAATGTACAATCCGACTCGGCTCTAGCCTCTCCCGCCCATTCACCGCAACACGATGCCGTCTGAGCTCCCTCTCTACTCGCACATTGCGTTCTCTGGCCGGCCTCAACCCTTGTGCCAAAGGATAGTCAGGGTCAACGCGTGCGTTCTTCAAACCTGGCAGGAAGTTTTCACAACGTGATCGCATTCGCTGGATCTCAGGCGAGTCAAGTTTGAGGTCCAGATTCCACTCGTGGGGCTGAGCAATGCCGCCAAGTAGCAGGATGTTATCGTTTCTTGGGACTATGAAGACGATTTCGTTGTCGTGTGCAGCATCAGCTGTGATAGCCAATGAGCTTTCAACTTTTGGGAAGTCTGTGCCATCATTGATGATCCTGATCAGGGCTCCTCGTAATGGAAAGCAGGTCGGGTCACCGGCCAGCTCTAAAGCCGACAAGCCTGTAGCATTGATGATTACATCGGCTCCAAAACGATCTCGGAGTTCATCCTCCTGATCGAACAGATCTCCGTGAATGGTCTCGGTGATGAATTTGGCGCCTTTGCTCTGGACAAGCACCATCAGCCACTCCATTGCCCTGTCAGTGTCAATTATGGGAGCCAGATGCTCGTAGGCGTCCACGGCTCCGTAACGAGGGTCGATGCCCTGTTTCTGAATCAGACTTGGAGCGCGGGCGAAGCCATGAATGCCGCTGTTTTCGATCTCTCGCATCTTTAGAAGCTGGGCAGAGTCTTCCTCGATCGGGCGAGGAAAGAAGAAGTTTGAGCGCTTCATCTGCACGCCGGAAATGGCAGCTCGGTTTGGGTCGGAGGCTATTGCATTCCAGATTTTGTAGGCAACGATGCACCATCGCTTTGAATTGTTCAAAGAGACTGCGTCTGTATGCTGTCCACACACTGCCGGAGGAAACTCCCATAAAGCTCCCGCGATTTGTGAGGTCAGACGTTGCTCATCGGTAAAAGATGCCCACCGTTGGGCTACCACAGTGACGTTATACCCTCGGTCAAGCAGAACCCAAGCAGTGATGAGACCTGTCACACCACCTCCTATGATGAGGATTGTAGGTGACGTCGCCGTCGGGTCTTGATGTGGCAAAGGATCTAGCGAGAGATTCTCGCCCAGGACCAGAGAATGATCTAACGTTGAAGCCATCTGGGCCAAAGAATATTGAATGAGACTGCTTATCTTTTGCGTGCAACGTCAACAGAAACGAACGGGACTTAAAAGGGAATGGGCTACACATGAGCTCTTTAAATGCTGCAGGAATGGCTTCGCAACAGGAGACGACTCTACCGACCGAAGCAATTGATTCTGGAGCCCCAGTTGAGCTTGCCTTAGTGTATAGACGATCTGTTTGCAAGGATTCCTCGATCGAAGCGCTTTGACCAGGAAACCACACAATGGTCGGCTCAGGTAAGCGAACGTCAATCTGGCCGTGCATAATTCGGCTGGGCTGGGTCATTTTTTAAATACTTTTAAAGTGGGACTTATCAGTGGAAGATCGCGAGTGCGGACAAAGTGACAATGTATCATTCAGAGGAGCCTTTTCGGATCGATCTTATATTGTTCTTGAGCACCCAAAGAAACCTCACAAGTCAGCAGTCTGTGTGGAAACTTAGCAAGAGACCTGGCACGACCCTATACATTGCAACAAAGCAGAGCTGGTCGTCCCAGCGAAGAGCGTGCATACAAGGTTCCAAGTGTGCCTGGGCAGGCACATACAAATAAGCAGAGCGGCAGGCGATCGTGTACACTACGCTTAAATCTAGCTTTTTCGTCAGCCAGAGCCAACGTGGGCTGAGTGATTGATGTCCAAACGCAGTGCAGAGAAGGCAGAAGTTACCAGCATTCCAATCTTGGCATCGATCTTAGGAAATCTGACAGAACGGAAGGTCAAGATCTCGCAGCTGATTCGGGCCGAGGCGTGGACTTTTGAGGTTCTGCAACGTAAAATAATCCGAAAGATAGATGCCATTCGTCGAATGCGATGTGCTTTGACCATTTTGACCGTTACCTTCAAGGGGAAAGGACGATGCGATTTGGACATTTGCGGGGAAGCGCTAGTCAAAATGTCCGAGATCTGCCTCTTAGCGTCCTGTCACGACCTACAACCTTACTTTCTCGAGCGCTAGATAGCCAAAGTAGTATTATTATTGAAGTTGAACTGACCTAGATTAGAATTGATGACGTTAGAGCTAGGCATTGTCCGGTATAAGTCGTTGACAAGCCTTCAAGCTGGTGCGGCGGACCACAGGAACCATTTGGCTCGGTCCCTCTCCATCGAGAAAGAATATTCACGTAGAATCACATTGGCTTTGGAATCACTCAAATCTCTTTCTTTACCAAGGTGATACGTCACCGTAAGCGTTGAAATAGATCTGTGCGGGAAGAGATCTTCATCTCACCTAGGAATTCTCGATGTCAGGAAAATCCCCGAGCGCCCAATCAGATTAAATGCCTTTCGAGTCGCAACAGCACGGTACTTATCTATCTCTAGGGAATAGACCGTGGAGAATACAACGTAGCATTTATTGCTTGCTTCGTCTAGATGCTTCGGGATTTGTCGTTTCGCGTCAGCTTTCGGTAAGGTTGTTTCCCATCTTTATTCTCCGATAGACGACAGGGTAGAGAGTCGATCCAAATCGCGTAATTCATACGACCTAGCAAACAAGCATGTCAACGTAAAGCTTATGGCAGAGCTTCTCCGATTCGATATTAGCCGCTGATCGTTGCTTACAATAGCCAGTGCCTCTTTGATGAGCCAGCGTTGCTTGAGGAGACTGTTTTGTGCTTCCCACAACTCACATACTCGAAGAATTCAGCTCAAATCCCTACCTGATACTGACCACCAAGCACTTCCTCGCTTAGTCATTGGCTCGCATCTTATACTTGTCTCTAGAATTTTTTTGTGAGAAATACAGAGTAGAACCCTCCATATGCGCTCAGCTTATAGAGTGGAAGAAACGGTATCTACCATGATTGCAATGACTTAATGAGCAAGATATGTAGAGGACAACTAAGTGTATGTGTATTGCGTCAAAGGTCAATGTCAATGGGATCATAGGGGAGATGCAGTCGCAGGCCGCATCATAATTAGACTGTGCCACGAGCTTTATAGCGCTTCCTTTTCCCTTATCCGTGCTATTTTTGGCCATGGTACAAAATCTGGTATACATCAAGTATGATTCAGAACACTGTTCAAAGGAGCATGGAACAGGTATCCAGCCTGAAAGTCTCGCAACGCGCGGACCAAGGGTTTGATGTCATGCACCCAAGAGACCAAGGCGTTGCGAGAGTCTGGAAACCCAGTGCCAATTGTGTTCCTGAAGTTGGCGATGCGTGGCGTCCATGATTGAAACAAGAAGACCAGACGAATGTTCAATTCAAGCTACTCGTACACGTACGAGTAGCATGTCTCGCTCTCTCGGTGCATGTTAGACCCAAAAGAGTGGAATTTTTAAAGTAGACATAGTTCTAGCGGTCCTACCCAAGCAAAGGATTTCTGCCGCATCTTCACCTCAAGCTCTGCTACACATATCGATCTGTCTCGCAACGACAACGACATGGCTTTCAGATCCCTTTTGCGGCGGGTAAGTCCCAGATCATTGATGGGAACACGAAATCCGAACTAAGCATAGCAGGGTACCGTCTCTCCCGTGGCAATTGGTGGCCTAGCAGCTGGCGTGATCCTCTACCCTACTACCACACTTTACGCCGAAGAACCTCCAGAAGAACATGTAGGGCAGCTCATTGCTTACCACGCGATCAATTGTGTTGAGTTCTACGGTAGATTTCTCGCAAACCCATATACGACGATCTCACCCTCATCCGCAACCCACCACAATCACGACCCACACCGACCGAGACCACCGCACCACACCCTCCTACTCCTACAGACCGCCTGGCAGAGTACATACACCACGGCCGAAAGTTTGTCTACGCACATACGCTCATAGCCGAAGACCGTATCAACAGCTTCATGTCATCCATCCTCCACCAAGAGCGCGCCTTCACACAGACTATCGCCTCGCTAGCCCCACCCCCCGAAACTCATGAGCGCATCATGCCCGGCGCTCTCTATGTGCTTGTCGCTGCAATGGGGGGATCCATCATCTCCAGGAATCGAAATATACTGTTGAGAGCAAGTGTACCGGTCGCAGTGGGTATAGGGGCTGCGTGGTACGTGTTGCCGCATACTACGAGGAATGTAGCAGACCTTGTGTGGACATACGAGGAAAAAGCACCGCTTATATCGATGAACCATATGAGGATACGAGGCGCGATTGAAGAATCATGGAAGCAGACCAAGATACGGGCTGAGATTACGAAAAAGTGGTCAGATGAACGGGTTAAGGCGAGTAGGGAGGCTATAGAAAAATGGGTCAGAAAAGAATAATCTCGGCTCTGATATTTGCTCTAACAGTAGTTCGTTATGGACATCCCTGAATTAGATGCAAGCCGTCTGGTGACTCGTTGCTAATGCGGGCGTCTGTATTATACGGTGTGTTTTGGGAAAAGGGGCCTTTGAATCCGCGCATATACTCATCAACCCGATGTTTCTGCAATCCATAATATGTGGAGGGTTGAGTAAGGCTGACCGTTGAGAGTCAAAAGAGCCACAAAGTATAAAATTTTCAAGTCACTTTTGATTTTCATTCCATTTTTCTATCACCATCGTATTCTTCTCCTGAAAACCAGTGCTCGTTCTCACAGTCGTCGCTCTCTCCATTTGCTTTGCACCATTCATAGAGAGCCGCAAGGCCTTGCTACAATACAGACTCGGTGATGTCGCCATGATCGCGCGGCAAGGCCATCGACATCCTGGAGTCTGAGAGCATGGCAATCGACAGTATCGCCACTGAGCACATCACAGGCCGTAATTCCTGCAGTCTGTACTCTCTTCCAGTAGAGCTACTCGTGAAGGTAATGAGAGGCATGACCTTTCCCGCTCTCGGCAAACTCGTGGTAGCATGCCCTGCAATGGCAGTCGTTGTCAGAGAGTTCGAAGATGAAATTTTCCAGGGAATACTCCATACTAATGATGCACCCGAAATCGCAAGGCTCATGGCCGCAGTCATGGTAGTGAGAAGTCACCGTCCATATATAGTATTGGATCGCGATATTGACGTCGTATTGGAAATGCTCCGCCAAGGTCAAATGAATATCAAGAAGTTCAAGAAAGTTGGCGAAGACCCTGTGCTTATGCTTCAAGATATCAGCTCTATACATGACAGTGTAGAGCTTATCGTCGAATCCTTTGCCTACACGTGGATAACTCTCCCAAGCGACGACCCGCACCACCCAGTTTCTACAAATGAATTCTCTCGTATCCGTCACACAGTCTGGCTATTTCAGATGGTCTACGAGATGTGCCACCCAGAAGGTCATGTCTCCCCCTGGGGTTGGACGCAAGACCCTCAGAAACCGTTTGAACGCTTGGTTTGCTACCCGACTGAAGACTTTCGTGTCTTAAGACTTCGTGGCGGGTGTTTTCTATGGCAGGGTTGGCTTTACCCCCGGTTCTTCGGTGGCCCAAGCATCCGCCCACATCCTTTAATTGAATTGCAAAGCAAACTTAGTAGTTGGGACGTTCAAAAATTGGAAGCTGTGAGAATCCATCTGGTGCATGCTCTCAATATAAGGCAATATCAAATCTCCACAAACCAGCCCGAACGAGAAATTTTTCATCCTCTACCGCTTAAAAGGCTTATACATGATGTCAATTACTGGCGGCCGGACTCAATAACACCAACAAATCATGTCTTGATCGCTAACCTGACAAATTTTGGACATCCCAGGATAGCGTCCCCTTTCCAAGTAGGAGGAGGGATTTCTGGATTTGCCAGCAGTACGCAACGCAGACAGCACGATGAAGCTAGTATGCCGTGGGCATGGCTTATGTGGGACAACAAACGACTCAATCGCTATCGAGAACAATATGACGCCGGTCCTGGCAAGACTCTGTTTGGGCGATATGCAGTTCAAGATGTGCAGTTGTACAATTGGGTGTTGAGCAAATGGAACGCGTAACGGCTCGAGCCGCCAGGCTGGCTAATAAGTCTAGAGGATGCCAACGAATCCGATGAAGAAAGCGAAATGGAGAATTTGTTTCGGGGTAATGGATACACCCAAGGGTTCCTCCGCTTGCGTTTTCGCCCAAAGTCGACGAGTGGACAAGACAAGTATTTTCCGATGCCCGATGCTGTGGAGATCGAGGAGTAAGTAAAAGCCAGTAAGAAAGCTGCTACCAGAGACTTAAGTGCGAACGATCTACTCCGCCACAACCGCCCTGCTAGGATTTCGAAAGTAACAGCTTCTGGCATTATGGAAGTAAACCCTATGTATGATGAGCTCTTCCACAGCAGAGGCCTAGATGTACCAGATTTAATATATATAGAGTATACATACCTATTCCTCTTGAGTCAATTTTAGACGTTCGCCTTCGTCCGAGGGTCGGTCAAAAAAGTCGTGGCACACCGATTGCCCACTATCCCGCTTTGGGTGTGCAACGACTTTTTTGACCGACCCTCGGAAGTATTAGACTTGAGGTGTGGTCTTCCAGATCATTGTAGCCATTGTGATGAGGAGGATCTTGAGCAGGGAGGATTTTGAGCAGGGAAAATTTTCATACCAACCTGCGCCACTTGATGTAATCAGCCGTGGTCCTATGACAATGAAGCTATAGGATTTACCTGTCTCCAAGTCCATGAGCCCAAATGACAGTTGCGGTATGTTTCTTCAATGCAGGTACGACCAAGGCCGCGGGTCCAGCCATGCTTGCGGGTGACCAAGGGTAAATGATATAAATCAAGGGAGCGGCTGGTAGGAGTAGAGTGAGGAAAGCTACTGAAAATGGGCTCATCAGAAGTGAATAGCTTCAATATTTGTTGACTCGGGTGACTACCTCGTGGAGCTCGGCCGGGGTGCGCGGGGCTAGCCGCTAGGTGACTGATCGACGACAGGGATTATGTATGGTTCAGCTAACGGGTGGTGCAATTGTCCGACTCCGCAATTCGCTTGGCAATGGAGGCAATGAGGTGCAAGTAACGTCGTCAGCTCGTCACCATCTGCGGCTTAGTACGCGCGTAGATGCAACCTGAACTAGGGTAATAATCCTCTACGAGTATTCGTATTTAGGCTTCCTTCTCTACTCCTCCTTACCATCAGAGCTTCCATCTCCACAAATCTAATCATGAAGCTCATCAACATCTTGCCGCTTGCGGTCGTCTCTACTGCTTTCGTCATCCCAGATGAGGCGCTGACCAACCAAATTGCCATTCAATCCCCACAGGATCATGCGGAATCAGTCTTCGACAAGCTGCCTTCCAAGGATGAGGCCATCAACCAGTTTGAGGATTCAGTCTCAAAGTTGATTGATACCTCGAAGAGTGCTTTCGACCAGGCTGTAGACTATACCTCTCAAAGTGGAGAGGGAGCGTATCACAAGATCCACGAAACAGCATTTGATGCCAAGTCATGGCTAGACACTGCTGCCAACAGCGTGGAGGATTTTGGGAAGCATGGCAAGCACGGCCATCATGGTCATTGCCACAAACCAAACAAGACCGTTTATGTATGCTCGCTTGTCCATCTCCCACCCCCATGTGTACATTATTGACTATGGAAAGGAATTAATCGCCTCGAGCAAATACACGACCAAGCTCGCTGCTTTGATCAATGAATACGAGGATGTGGTCACCCTCCTGAACGGCACACTCGCCAACTATACCGTCTTTGCCCCAACCGACAAGGCCTTCGAGAAAATCCCCGAGCATGCGCCCAAACCTTCAAAGGAAGATCTGAAGAAAGTCCTTCTATACCACGTCTCCGCAGACTTCTATCCAGCGGGTAAAGTCCTTGTGACACACACCGTGCCTACATTGCTTGAAGTTCCCGAGACCCTTGGCATCGGACCTCAGCGACTCAGCACCAACATTGGTCTCAAGGGCTTGACCGTGAATTTCTACAGTCGCATTGTCGCCATCGACATCGTGAGTTTTTCAGCTCTTGTTAAATGACTATATCTGACCCTACTAGTTCGGTACCAACGGTGTCATCCATGGCGTCGACAGCATTCTTGTTCCTCCACCCAAGGCCGCCGACATCATCCAGTTCCTTCCAGGCGAGTTCAGCACCCTAGAGCTCGGCCTCACCAAGACCGGTCTTTTCAAAGCAATCAATGACACGTCGAACCATATTGGTGGAACGATCTTCGCACCTTCGAACTTTGCCTTCCAGAAGCTCGGTCCTAGGATCAATGGTTTCTTGTTCAGCAAATACGGTCAAAAGTATCTCAAGGCGTTATTGAAGTACCATATCGTCGCCAACCAAACGCTGTACTCAGACGCTTACTACAAGTCCGAGTCGGTTGAGGTGGAGGAGAACGGTATTCCCAAGGGCTACTTCCACGTGAGTCCTCATTACGATAATCATATACCGCCTTGTCATTCTGTGCTAATAGCATCATAGATCGACCTGAAGACCCTTCTTGACGACAAGTCGCTGAGTGTTGATGTCGCACGCTACGGTCGTTACATCAATATCAAGATCAATGCTTTCTCCACCGTAGTCATCGAGGATGGCATCGCAGCCGATGGTGTCATCCAGGTCGTTAGCGATGTCCTCATCCCACCCAAGGCTATCGACCGCGGTCTACAGCCGTGGGAAGGTGAGGAGTTGGACGTGGAGGACCTCAAGCAGAGGCTTGAGCCCCTCATGAGCAACATGGAGCTGTAGAAGGCTTCGACAAATATTTTGCTTAGTCTGACAAAAGCAATCTTGGAAGCATGGCAAAAAAGTCCGTTGATGCATCTTCTGTAACAAAGATTGATATGATTCGTGCATAGTATGAAAATTGTACACATCAGCATATGAGAAAAAGATCGAAACAATGAACAACTTGTATTCTCTACATTTAAGCACTTGCGTTGAAGAATTGATGGTAGCATCGTCCCTGGAAACTTCACATGTTTCCGTTCAGTAATTCTCAAATTCTTCCATTCATATGTTCAACCAATCCCTGGTGATGTAGTCTCAAGTCGTCGCTTGCCTCATCTTTCAACCCCACTATTATCCTGTCCCCAAATAGATGATTCCACGTCCTATACCTCTAACATCCCAAGAGAACATCTAGCCCCGACGTACTCATTTATCATAACCATCAGCTCTGCCCAAGCAATGCAACCTCCGTGGCTCAATCCTCGCATATGGACTGTCTTCGCAAGTTGCTCATGATAGCCCTGATTGCGTGTGCGATTGATTTTGAGACAATCGAAAACCATCAGTTTCATCCGTGTAAGATCATTTTCTATTCAAAAGAAGAGCTTCCAAGTAATGTGCTCGTCCGTGTGGGTAATCTGCCTCTCATTCTCATATTCTTTGGGATGTTTCATTGATTCTGTTGCTGGTAGTTCGATGCAAAGCACTTTTTGACTGCATCAGGTGGATACACGGTATTTCCTACTGTCCGGTGCGATTCTTGGGAATAGACTGATGGAAAAAGTTTATTGTGGCAAATCGAACCTCGTATATCGAAAACTCAAGCTGATGTCAACAAATGCCTTCCATTCTTCAAGGAATGATGAGCAATCGAAGTCGTATACATCATCAAACTAGGAGTCCGGAGCCCGCCTCCACTCATCGAATCTGCGTACACACCCTCCCCAAACTCTGGCAAGACAGCTTGATCCGAAATCCACAATACATTGCCTTCTTGAAACTGCAAAGGACAGTGTTTTGAAAGCGATAATACCGCACATAATATACACAAACGATTTCCTCACCACAGACCGCAATGATGGCAGTTTAAGGGGGACAACCCCAAAGGTACAGGAGGGGTTGAAAGTGATACAGGTGGGATTGAAAGTGATACTGCTAGGTTGAAATATTATTGGTTCCCCGCGTAGCAGTTCGCGTTGTATGGCGTTGCAGACGTATTGTGAGACTAGTCTGTCTCTGAAGTCGAGGATGGATGAGAGCATGATGGTGGGATGGTGAGGGATGAACGGGTGGTCGTTTGTGTCTTATGGGGGTTTTCGGTGGGATGCGGAAGTATGAAAGGGAGATGTTGTTCATAAGGGTTTCTTCGGGTAAGTAGGACGAAGTATATCTCGAGGACTGTTGCTCGGCTATGAATTGTTATATGTTCTATCCTCGAGTAAGCTATTGAACCTTTGTGGTACTCTTGGAGGCGCGAACATGATAATGCAGTTCGAGTCTTGGACACTGTCGAAATGACTGTTTTTGGTTTCCAATTCGGCAGCTTCACAACTTGTTCTCCAGGTCGTTTCGGGTCACCGTTAGCAATTCACCATCGAAGGATGAGATTGTCGCTTTCGTGGCATTCTCTAAGGTATGACCTTCCGGTCAGCTTCTTCGAGTTGGTCTTAAGTAAATTTTAGACTGATAGTAATGCATGAAACGGCAAGAAAGTCTCCTAGGATGCGAAGTGTATTGAATCAACGACGTTTTTATAGATGCAATGAGAAGTCCACGCCATGAGCTGCTGCAATTCCAGAGATACACATGTTTTGCTCAGCGCTATTTGATAGCCTTGTTGAAAGTGTCCAGCGAATTGGGCAGACGCTGAAGAATTTTGTGAAGATGGTATAAAGACCACGAAGAAACTTCGCACAAAGAACAGGAAAGCTTTCGCTCGTCAACCCTGAGTCTGGGAAGGCGCATTCGGAATGTGCATGCCCCCATTACGATACATGACAGGCGGAACGCAGACTCGATACGGCAATGGTTCTTGACTCTCTATCGACGTATGCTAAGAGTTCCGAGTTCCCCATCGGGCCAAAAGCTCCACCTGTAACTTCCAAATCAAAGCGTACACAAGGGATATAAATGACATCAATTGGCCTGGAACGTGGGGTAGACTTGCCCCGCCAGCTGCTGACTAAACGAAGTCAGAAATAAAAGCCCGAAGTCAGGAGATGAGAGCTTACACCGCACTGTAGCTCCGTTGCTTCACCTATTCCCTCTCTCCAGCATATTGTTATTACTGCTCGGCTGAGGCTCTCTCCGAGGAAACTAAAAACGCATATCGCTAACCACCCAATCATTTGTGAAACATCTGGACCAGCAGCTCCAAAGATGACTGCTTTGAAAGTCGGTGACAGCTTCCCAGAAGGCGTAGAGTTTTCGTGAGCCACTCTTGCTTTGGTCCAACGTCATGCTTGTACGCCCTGGCTAATGGGCACATTCACCTCAGATACGTCCCGTACACGGAAGAGAAAGACTCGATCACATCCTGCGGCATTCCTCAGCAGTATCATGCCAGCAAGGAATTCGCAAATAAGAAAGTTGTCCTTTTCGCAGTGCCAGGCGCCTTCACGCCAGGCTGCTCAGTCCGTCATCTTCCAGGATACATAGAACATTGGAATGAGATCAAAGGCAAAGGTGTAGATCTGGTGCTCGTGATTGCAATGAACGATGCCTGGGTCATGAGCGCTTGGGGGAAGGCCAACGGTATCAAGAAGGACGAGATCGTAAGTGTATTGACTTGGTATAGGCAGTCTGCTGATACGGGTGTAGCTCTTCATGTGCGATGCTGGAATCAAGTTCTCGAAAAGCATTGGCTGGACTAGAGGGGCTGATCGGACGGGAAGATATGCTATCGTGGTCGACCATGGAAAGGTCGTGTATGCGGAGAACGAGCCTGGCGGTGATGTCACTGTCTCCGGGGCTGAAGCTGTACTTTCGAAGCTCTGAAGGGCGGTGTTGACCGGCGCTGGACGTAGCCTGGTCTGTGGTGGTTGTTCCTCTATTTTCAAGCCAGCCTATGCATGCTTCAATTGAAGAACAGCAGGTATCAATAATAGCTCAACATGGGACAGACAATTGAAAACGCTGAAGCAGCACTAAAGGCACATTTATCCGCTTCAATTTGCATTGTAGACTACAGACGGTGAGATTCTGGCTCAGCAAGCGCTTCATTGCTCCATAGAGGGTGACAAAAGATAACTTTGACGCGAAATCCAAGTTGATCAACGGTATGTCGTTGACTAGGGAGAGTACAGCTAAAAGCCAGACCGTAAGGGCGATGAAGAAGCCAGTGTGATGATGAGAGACGAGTTGAATGATGGTTCAGGTACACTTCGCTTGGACAGCCTAGAGGTACGTCGAACATATGTGTGCCAATATATCGTGCAGAAGTCTTGTTCCAAATCGGAATGGCCCTTGGACATGCATAACCGGTTAGTGGCCAATGAATACCTCAAGACCTTAAGAATCGTACGGTATGTTGTAGCACATTTGTGTTATCAAGACTTCTACTCGTGCTTCAAAGAATCCCTCCGTGTAACCAAGACATCGTACTCATAGCCTTTCAAACTCTAGGGAAAGTCGAAGAGGCTCTCATCGGGAGCAGATGCTGAGTCATCACACGAAAACAGACTTTGTCAAGGGTATGCGGAAAGGACCGATTGGTGGATTGTTCAAAGTATTTTAGCCACTTGGGAATTGGCCGGAAGCGCAAATAGCTCCGTAGAGTTGCATACACTCATTGACATGGAAGTCTGATTCTTGTCTTCAATTTACCTAATACTTCACTTCACACTCGTTCTGTCTGTTGCACCCGGATTCGAGGTCACTCCTTCCACCCCACTCGTCGCCAATTTCACACCAATGTTGAGGATGAACAGGACGTTCGTTAACTCCGGTTGGTTTTCATGACCGAGTTGTACAGAAGCAGTCGCCGTTACGCTTCCCTGCCTTTACGTCTAGGACTCGACCACACTCTTATGCCATAGGAAATCTTCATATTCTTATCCTTCCGCGGGCTCACCCATGAGCTTGCAATCCAGAAAAACGCGATGATGCCCTCACGATCTACTGTCCCCGGTGCACCCTGGTCGGCCATACTACTCTTGCTGGTCTCATTCCTCTCGCTTGCGAATATCGTTTCATCGGAGAACAATCAATATGTGCAAACCACAGACGACAATGGTAATACCATATACCTTGAAGACAACCGGAAGCCCGCACTGTATACCCAGAACTTTGGAGATTGCTTGGGGAGCTCTCTTATCAACGTTACACGCTTCGATGCCGCCTACTATCAAGACAACATGACCGTTCTATTCCACCTCGAGGGCAATACCAACGTTGCCAACGAGAGCGTAATGCGTTCGTAATCAAACTCCTGCAATGTCCGAAACATCCAACTAACTCTGTTCAGTGTACATTGGTGTCTTTGCCTACGGCGAGTCTCGCTTCGATCTCACTTTTAACCCGTGCAATGCTCAGATATACAGGTACGCAGATCTTGTCGCCTTGTTTGACAAATTGCTGACTCAATGCAGCCTCTGTCCTATGAACAGCAGCGTCTCTATCACTGCCAGTGGTATCATTCCTGTCAACCAACAAGATGTGGCTGGTATTCCCCCAATCGCTCTTGGTATACCGGATTTTGAGGGTCAAGCCATCCTGCGAATCTTCGGCAACTCGACAGAATCCGAGATCGGCTGCTATTCTGCGGTGGTCACCAATGGTGCTAGCTTCTCTCACCCCAGATCTGTTGGTACTGTCTTGGGCCTCTTCACGCTAGCGGCTCTAGGAGCGTCGTTTGCTACAACTGTCTACGGAAATCACATACCAACCATACGTACTCATTATGCTCACTCACTATCGATATTTGTGGTCTTTGCAGTCTTCCACCATATCTACTATACCGGAGCATTATCCATGAATTGGCCGAGCGTGCTGCCAGCCTGGTGGAGTAACTTCGCTTGGAGCGCTGGAATGATCTACAGCGAGTCAATGCAGAACAGTGTCAACCAGCTCATCGGAACCAACAAAGGCAACACCAGCATGGTCGGAGCCGCAAGCTCAGGAGCTGCTGCCAACGATCTCGGAGGAGGCTATCAGCTCTCTCAGATCTATAAGCGGGAGAGCCGAAATCTACTCAGCCGATTAATCGAGTCACCAGAGGACAATCATAGAGCTCTCGTAGCACGAAGACTGGAAACCGTTATCGCCAAAAGGGCCGGGACCCTTGCAAATTCATCGGAAGGCTTCTCATGGTATGGTTCTCCAGTCAAACCGGGTCTGCCAATACCCGGCAATTTCTCTGGATTTGCTGGTACCCTCTCCAATGAAGGCATTCCTGCATCAAATGCGTTCATGACTGGATTCCTTTGGTTCTTGATCCTAATCGTCCTTGTTGCTGTTGCGGTTGTCGCTTTCAAATGGGCCCTGGAAGGCTTGAACAAAATCAATCTTGTGAGGACGGAAAGACTTGGGTATTTCAGGGCTCATTGGCTTGGGTACACAGCCCAAGCTGCTTTACGTGCCTCATTCATTGGGTTCTTTATGATGATGTTCCTAACCCTTTTTGAGTTTGCCTATAAGGGTTCAGCTGGTGTTACGGCCATTGCAGCTCTCGTATTCATTCTTTTCTTCTTTGGCTTGTTTTCCATGGCTGGCTATGCTTTGTTCTACAGGCTTCGGTTGGGACGATATGAGTCTGTTCCTGATAGGCTCCACCTTGAGAAAACAAAGGGATTAGGTCCTCTTCCGTGGTATGGCTTTGGGCTTGAAAGTCACAGATCCGAAAAATCCGAACAAAAGCCATCTGCTGGCTCATTGCCGTGGTGGAATATTCACTATGTCGAGGACGACCCCCAAAGGCTTGAGGTGCATCAGGACGAGGATTACATCACGAAATTTGGCTGGCTAGCCGCACGATTTCGGAGGACAAGATGGTGGTTCTTTGCCCTATGGTTGCTGTACGAGTTCGTTCGTGCATGCTTCTACGGGGGAGCTGCTGGCAAACCGCTCACTCAAGTCTTTGGTCTGCTCGTTGTGGAATTCATTGCCTTGATCGTGATCGTGGTCTTGAGACCATTTGAGGGTGCTCGCCTCAACGCTCTGATGGTGTACCTACTTGGCTTCAGCAAGGTCGCTACAGTCGCCTTGTCTGCAGCCTTCGACGCCCGTTTCAACCTAGCAAGGATCACAACGACTGTAATCGGCGTTGTCATTATCGTCATTCAGGGCATCCTCACCATCGTCCTTCTAGTCGCCATCGCACTTGGTGCCATCTCAAGCTACATGTCACTCACTCGAAACCACGAAAGCTTCAAGCCTCGCTCTTGGGAAAAGATTCGTCAACGCTACTTCACACACATTGAGAAGGCTGCTACTGACCTACCCCCACCACCACCAGCGCCACCGGAGGAGCCCAAGGGGCCATATTTCAATGTTGCGTCCGTGCGCCGCGAACCCAAGATCGAAGATGAAGACGAAGATTTTATTGGAAGTCGCTCTTCCGTCGCACGTCCCATGACGGGCCCTAATACTGCCCGTGGTAGCCGGGCAAACAGTATCCATTCCCCACCTGACACTTCATCCGCTAGCGTGCCTTTCGGCGCTCGCGTGCATCGTTCTAGCTGGAGTACCCGAGACTTTGCCAATTACCAAGACCAGAGTGATCGAAACTCGAGAGCTGATCTGAGCAATCGCAGTACTCGGCTCTGGAGCTCGCCTGGTTCGCCTGCTCCGCGAAACAATGGCAGTATCACTGATTTGCACGAGATTGCATCACCGCGGGCAAGAACGCCGTTGAGGAATGAAATCGACTTGGAAGTTCTCAAATCGAGAAATGGCAAAGGAAAGGAGCAGGCGCTCGAGGAGAGAGTAAGTGAGGAGCAGAGAGAATCTGCGGATTGAGAGAACTTGTCCCACGACGCACCACACGACTTTATGACTACTCATCCCCCAATCCTCCAATAGCCTCATCGGCATTTGGGAGGCGGCATTAAGTCCCCTATTACACGTTCTTGGTTCTTGGCGTTATCGTCCTGGCGTATGGTTTCATCGGGCCACTAAGAATCTAGAGGATGCATTGGCATAGCAAGCAGGCGTTCACGTCAACGATGTAGGTATACAGGAGGTCATGCATTGGTTGGCGCTCCATCCATAGTCCGACTCCGGATCTGTAGGCAATGGCTTGAGCGTGCGAGTTCTGCAACCTTCTTCGTTCGCGAATATAGTCTAGATTACTTCAATCCAGCAACTTATCAATCATTGCACTCGTAGTATATCGTTACTAATTTCGCGAAAAAGCGTCTGCGGCCATTACCAAGTCATGCATGTTTTATTCTGTCGCAAATTTGAATTATAGTACCTATTCCTCAAAAGCAGCGTCCCAACCATGCAGATTCCTCCCATTCATGTAACCACCAACCCCACACAAAACGTTCAATTGACTTACAGCCATCAAAGCCATATGGATAAATATATACGTATCTCCACATTCCAAGCAAGCTTCATTACACCTGCAATCCCTACTCGCAGTTTTGTCCACGAGTACTCATCGCAACCCATCATCCAATCATACGTATCTGCTCTAGCGAATCCACACGTCTCTTCTCATCCCAGATGTACACGATAGCCTTTTGAATATGTATATATACATACATGAATACATGGATACACATTCAGGAAAGATCCCAGAACCCCCAATATCCTCTCATGGACTATGCAAATAAATGCAGATTTATATATGTACGTACGTAAATCCAGCAGAATGTACACATAGTCGCGCTATCAAGCCACTCTCCAAGCGTAATGTCAAGCTACCAATTCATGTACAGAATTATCTATAGCTTGCCGGTAGCGCATTGAGAAACTTCATACATTTCTGCGTAAAGAGGGGAGTATGCATGTATGTAGACTGACTGACTGACTAATAGTTGGTGTCTTCTGGTATACAGCTGTAGGTGATATGTGTGTATCTTTGGGTTTTCTAGTCTTTTGTGGTTGGGGAGGGGCTGCTTAGCAGCTCTTAGTAGATGTGTACATATATAAGGAGTAAGGTTTTCGAAAGTGGGTTGCTCATGTGTAGTCAGTGGCTAGGAGGGGCGTCTGTGCTTCTTTTCGTGAAGTTTCTTTTGGGAGGGGGGAGATGTGAGAGGTGGATCGGTGCTCGACATGGGAAGAGTTTTCTGATGGGACTGTTGCTGGAGAAGGACGCGAAAAGGATGTCGACGACACTGTTGGAGTGGGGAGGATTGAGATGCATGGGGGCTTTGAGTAGGTGCCTGGATTGGTTCAGAAAGTTTTGATCGTAGGTGGATGCGATGAGCCATTTTGTGCCTCCGATCGAATCCTCCTCGCCGAATCAGTTGATCGCGTTCTGCCCACTTGACATTGTCCTGGACGGCAGGCCTATCACGAGTACGCCTAATTTGCGGCATGCTCGCACCGCGATCAAATAGGTCCTTGACTTGCGCAGGCAGAGAGAAATGGCATTGAACACTGGCTGATGCTGTTTTGAGTGTGCAGTGAAGGGTACTGACTTGGTGTGTCTGGCGGTAATTTAGTCTTGTGCAGGCCTAGGTGAGGGGTTGCGACTTTGTAGCGGAGTTGAGGGTGGTGGATTTGGTTTCAAAGAGGCTGAGTGAGATCAGCTGGGGGCGCCTTGCTTTGCTTGCTGTTATGCGTGCTACGCTCGCACTCAGGCCAAGCTGGCGACGAAAGATGATACAGCTTCGAGGACAATAGGAGCTCGGACAGCTAGGATGGGTTCGTGCAGAGATGGCTGGCGCACTAGGCGTATAGGGAAAGGAGTCGATGAAAAAGAGGAAAGGGCTGACGAATATGATGACTTCGCAGGTGATTGTAATATTCGAACGCAGAGGCGACGATGCAATTGAAAGAGCTTCTCTTAGATCTGGAGTTCCAGCACATCAGCCTCAAAGGTACAAATTCCAGAAGAGAAGGACACAGGAAGAATGGAGAATTCGGACGCTTCACGAAGAGTCAACGGTACTCGTAGTATGCGCTTTTGACAAAAAAACCGTAAAGCTTTCTGGACATGCCTTGTGGCATTACAACCTGCAGGCACTGATAGCCGCATGCAATAAACTCTTTTCCATCTCCTGCTCATCGAACGCTAATTCCCAATGGTTCCCAAACTCGCCGAGTTGAAGCCCCCATCTACGGAACGCCAGTTGAATGCTCGCAAGGGTATAAGCAAAATCCGCGCTGTACTCTTCAAGGCGTACTGGGAGCGCATTGAATGAAGACGGCCAACCGTCCTATGTACGTCTTTCTGGGAGGTCGTATGGCCTGCACCGTTCGCCTCGCTATCACGCTTATGCTCCTGCTCACGCCGATGCTAATGCTGATGCTGATGCTCTGAATATTCAGGTACTCCCAGGGCTCCCACCACCGTGACATCCTCGCTCGTGTCTCTTCATGTTGCTCCTGACGCTAAAAGCCTTGCCGCATCCTTTGTGTGGACATTGGAATGGCTTCTCGCCTGTATGTGAATGGCTGTGAATTCTCAAGCTCGAGGGCCGAGAGAATGCTTTGTTGCACGTTTGGCAGACATAACGATCTTGCGATTGGCCGGTAAAATTCGTTGAATTTGTCTGCGCTATGTAGTGATGATGTTGGTACTGGGTTGGATTAGTTGAATCTATTGGAGGTCCGTCCTGAGCGTTTGGCATTGGTGGGATGACAGGATTCGATAGGTTTGGTGGAAAATTCGTCGGAAGCGGACGTTGTGCTGGGTAATATATTTGTGGTCCTCCTGTGGCAGGTGGATGAGCTGGTGAGGGGTACGAGTAATTTGATGCTGCGGAGGGTGATGGGGGGTATGGGGAATTCTGATTCCGGTACGGCGACTGTGAGGGTTGCGAGACCATCCCGTTGTGTCCAGGGTTTGATGACGGTGGAGGTGGCTGGCGTTGCTGATGCGGTTCCATATTGTTAATAGTGCCGCCCCCAAAGTATTGCTGCGGAGCTGTCGAGGAGTGTGAAGAAGTCGTTGAAGGAGACTGGTGGCGT
The DNA here is from genome assembly GCA_035521555.1 of Lecanoromycetidae sp. Uapishka_2. Lineage (NCBI taxonomy): Eukaryota > Fungi > Ascomycota > Lecanoromycetes > Lecanoromycetidae sp. Uapishka_2. Next base: position 26,702 of record JASZXT010000042.1, read on the forward strand.
ATGTCAAAACCAAGCTGTGGGTCAATTGGAGGTGATGGCGGTGCTGCATTAGGGTGGCTCACGGTTGGCTGACCGTAATTTTGTGGTCGATGGCCAGAATTTGGCGGCTCTCCTCCTGGGTGAGAGGGTTGCATCGGCTGCCCCTCGATATCTACTGACAACCCGCGTGAGCTCTAAAGTACTCTACTGCAGGTAAAGAAGAAGCTTACACTGAGAATTCTGACTTGGTAGAGGCGCCTCCATTCCGATCAAGCTTTGGATCGATGGCAAAGTGCGAAGACTGCTGAGGTCCTCGTTTGGTGGTGATGGTGGGGCGGGAGGTGGTCGTGTAAAAACAGGCGTTTGATTTATGTATGGGCTCACGGTGAGGGCAGTTGCCATATCTCGCCTCGAAGTGTTTCGAAGGCGTCTATAAGGGTCCGCAAAGTCGTTGCTCAATCTCTGCGGCTGTGAAGTTGGTGGTTGAGCTCTATGAACCAAATCTGAGAGATTCATATCTTCAGCAAATGACCATCAGTCGGCGCCCAGATGTAAAGATAGAGACTCTTGGAGGCCAGTATGGAAAAGCTAGATATTCCGAAATGGGCAACACAACCACATGTAACACAAAATACATTGGACTGGGCCCATGGAAACAGAAAAGGGCTGCACGATGAACGAAAGTAGAAGGGCTTCAGAAGCTTACATGGGTTACAGCATGAAGTCCATTGGATAATAAATCGCCTCTGCCTCGCTTGCCTGTCACCAACCCTTAATTCCTGAAAGCTCTCCTCAAGAGATCCAAGGGGTTGAGTGGAGGCAGAGTGTCTGGTACCGATCTCCAAAGAGCAGAGAAAGTGCCCTGGAGATCAGATATGCCGAGTGGTGCTAGCCTGCAGGATCCTGGACGTCGCTCCGCGCGAAGATCTTCAAGTATCAACGTCCTCCCGAAATCAAGTACTAATGGTGTAACAAGGCTAGTATCTACTTCTCAATCTCCTGCTTTTTGGGGGGTCAAAGACACGAGGTCTGGACCAGGGGGGGGTAAACGTGGTGATGGAAGCGCAACGGAGGTCTGTCTCGGTTACGGAGTAGGGAAAAGAAGTCCCTGAAAGAAGTTGAGGCTAAGCTTCCTAAGGGAGCCAGAGGAACCTTCTACCACTAGCAGGGTATGACCTCGTGGTTTTGATGACGATCTTATTCGAGTCAGTACCGTAACGTTGCAACCGGTCGATCTATTCATTTACGTTACCTTTTTCTTGTATTTCAAAGTACTGCCTACTGCCTACCGCCACCTGCCACAGGCTGTTCATAAGTAGCAATGTAGAACCAAGGAGCAGGCGTGATAGCGGCTGCAGGCAGGAGATGATTCTAAGGTAGGTTCGCTTAGGCCAATGGTCTGAGGCCTAATGTTACCTTCACGTGAAATTTGGCATTGTTGGACTAAAAGGGATTGTGGTGTTAATTCAAACACACGGTAATAATACCTTTGTACGTTTAAATACTGGTGGTACTCGTACCTTGCTCTGTGTCTTTTTGCTTTGCGATTACGGAGTACTTTACAACAACACAACAATTTCAATTAATCCACAGAACTAAGCATTACACAGCGACAATTGCATTTTCACATATTCACGAATTCACAAAAACGTCATTAGCCATCTCAGGAGGTCAAATCCGAAGTAGTGGATCTGCAAAATGCGTCTAGAATGGAAGGGTGGCTTTCAAGCTCGATTGGTGCTGAACAAGCCCTCCAGCTGTTAGCTTCATCCCTAAGTATTGGGTCCAAGGGGAACATATACCGGCCCCGGCTGATCGTCGCTACCCATGATCGCCACGTCGATCGCCACATACCTGAAGCAACCTCACATCTCCCATTCCATATTAAAATGTGCACCAGTGCGCTTTAAAGATCGCCCCCAAGGAACCACACCTCTGTCCATATCATCCGAGTGGCATACCGAGCGCTACATACATTTTACGCCACAGCGCATCTTCCACCGTCTTCTGCCTTCGACGCTTAGGAAATCTTTCGAGTCGGCAAAGAATGGTAATGGACTGGACTGGACAAGGCATGTACCCGAGGGAAGATGCTTGCGACGCATCTCCCGAACAATCCAGGATCCCATTTCCAAACATTACAAACGGCGGGTCAGCGATCGCCACCACTACTGCCCCTAAACGGCCGCATCAAAAAACGTGGAACAGCCCTAAATGCGAATGACGGATGCAGATCATCTTTGGACACTGGGACCTCAAGCTTTAAACAGACTCCACACCATGCCTGCCCAGAAGCCGACACGAAAGGACACTTTCGATGTAGCCCTTCGTGTGGATACCAAACAATGACTGCGCAACACACATTTGGTAGTCATCTAATGAAGAGAAGGGTGAGCGGTCTCGGTCTGGCCTGTCACCGAATCTTCCAAATGTCACAGCGGCTGGCATATGAGCATGGGAGCCTGCATCCTAGCTAGCTGTGTTGGCTCTCATGCGCAGCGCTATGTGCTTCACGACGAGCCCTCGATCTGAACATGTTCCATTTAGGACAGCCGACATCGACACTTCTATTATGATGCTCTCAACAACGCTCTCAACTGTCGTACCTGCTACTTCAGATGTTTTCTGCGGTCAATACTGTACTGGTCAGGTCCCTGCTGTTATCTTCATGCGTAGACGTTGTTCGAATGTACAACCCGCCACTGATTTGCGGTCTGTGCCCACATCTGATATGTATTTTCTGTATACTTTGGGCTCTGGTTTGTCATTCTGCACGCATCGAGGTCCACTGAAATCAAGAAAAATCGCTCAAACAAGAGAACAACGTGCGCTGAGAGGACTACTTCAGCTTCAATTTGCAGACTTGTACCTGAACAATCGTCCAGCAACATGCGGGTATCCAACTACTCACTCGCTTCGAGTGCAGTCAGAATCTGACTAGGTAATTGCAAGCCTCTTTACGATTGTTTGACTGGTGCGGCTAGACATACTGCTGCAGGTGATGCCTAAGTATGACCACCGCGTAATCTTAATCAAACGTCCGAAGAGGTGCCTTATTCCCCAAACGTGCGTTCCCTATATTTGTCGTTGACATCTCAGGTCAACGTTACTAGTTCATGGACCGCTGACTAGCAATCGAAACATAAGTGGCAGGGAAGTTGGGGTCTCTTGCCTATAATGGATACGAGGAGAGACATCGTTGCCTTCCATGCAAGTCATTACCCCACCGCTTTAGCTAGGATGACCTTGCTCACCAGGACCGAGGGGAACGCACTGGATCCACAAAAAGATTCTATAGCTATATCGGAGGCGTCAAACACACTGACGTCCATCTCCAATTCCTTGCCGGTAGCCGCAAAATCGATCTGAATGGCCAGGGAGCTGCAGCATCATCATGCAGGGTGATCGGAATTCCCGGTTGCCACTGGAGCCAGAATTGTGGAATCCCAATGAATCTGCAAGACCACGTCAAGTCTTGCCTAGAACGAAAGATAGACGACTTGTGCGACCCATTTTGGCTACTAATTACTATTTCGGTCAGCGAGACGTCATTGACTTCGCGTGAGCCGCATTGAGGACGTAAAGCTAATTTGCCAAGAAAGGAGAGTCTGTGTAAGTGCAGCCTTGCACTAATTCGCCATATATGTTCATCAAGGCGTGCGTAGCAACACTTTCAAGGAAATAGATTTCCTGCTATCTACATCCTGGAAGAGGGAACTCTGGGCCTTCCAGCCAGATGGGGTGGCTTTGAAGGCGCATGCAGGCCAAACTCAAATGGTGCAGGAGGGTATTGACTCGGCTACGGAGACCGCAGCGGTTGCAGATGCATTCGTCAATTATGAATGGTCAGGGACAGCCCATTCGAGCTTCTACAGAGTGAGTGCACGTGAAAGGTTACCTAGATTTTATACGTTGCTGGGAATACTGTTTACTCAGCGAGAAAAAGATACTGGTGGTAAAGTAGAGGACCAAGCAATGATAAGAGGGAAACCCCAAAGATATACAATAAATTTTCCACCAATCAAACTCCGTATCTTTATTAGACCTTGCCTGTGTTCCCATAATAGCTTGCGCTGTGCCCACGATCTAGTGGGGTATAGATCCATCAATATCATGCAAAAAAAGCAATCATCCCAAAAGACAATCCGATGGAAAGGAAGAGATGAGACAGCGCCCGGAAGCGCCCGGAAGCGCCCATCGATCACACACGCTTTCTCGAACACGAACACGCACTCAGACACTCTCCCCTAGCAAGCTCCAATCATATGCATCACGACAGAACTACCTCCGTCCCCTGCCAGAAGCCGGATGCCCCCTCCCGTCGACCCGTCTCTCCAATCCCTCAACTCGTGCACGGAAACCTTTGACTATATCACGTATGTGCCGAACCTTATCGAACTCGGTCTCCAGCTCGTCGATCTGCCGGATTATATCCCTAAAGCGTGCGATTTCCGCGTCGGCAGCAGCAATGGAGGAGGCAGCGCGGGATGATTGGTGCGAGACACTACGTTGAGTCTGTGCTGTGAGCTATGGAGGAGTAACAAGGGCGTCAGCTAGTGCGCACAATGGCAACGAAGAAAAGGCAAAACCAAGCACAACCCATCCAGGGCTGCACTTCCCACGATACAATCTGTTTCTACTTACACTGTCGACCCTATTCTGTATAGCCCCCATCAACCTCTCAAAATGACTCCCCAACACCGCCAAGCTCCCCGGATCCAACATCAGCCTCCCATGGCCCTGCGAACTCGCCGCGCTCGCCGCTCTACTCGTGCTCGCCGAACTGCGTGCGTGGCCCCGTCCCCGCGATGAGGCTGTGCTCTGAGCATAGTGGTTAGAGCTCGAGCCCGTGCTGGAAAGAGCTATTTGTTGGTGCTGGCGGAGGATGGCGAGCTCTGATGCTGATAAGCCGAGCTGGGAGTCGGGGATGGAGGAGGGTAGAGTGGATGGCATTGGAGAGGCGCATCACATTTTTGTCTGGAAGGTGGTGCAGGGGCGAGCGTTCATGTTGTGGGGGCAGGGTTATGAGGAGAGGCTGAGGTTGTGGGGGAGCTTCGATACTTCTTTCTTTTGTGGGTGTTGGAGATGGTTTTGGGCAGCAAAGGTAGCTTAAGGTATTGACAGATTGAGATGTCCTGAGGTCCAATCATGACCCCTGCTGTAGGGCTGGACGCCAAAGCCCCGTTTCTTCATCTCGTCCACTTGTCGTTCCTCTACCATTGCTTCATTTTCTGTTGTTGATGGGACTGTGTGTGATGCTTCATTTTGAGCATAATGCGTAACATCTCATATGATCGCGAGTTGACGATGTCAAGCAGGAATCTCAAGAATGCGGACTGACGTGGCTCGTTGGATCTAGTATTTCCCCTACTGCACGCTTCAAAATCTTGTGGAGATCTGTGACACCGACAGCTCTCAATTCCATGGGTTCATTGAAAATCTGAAGACTAGTCTGCATAGCAAGATGATTTTGGTGATTTCTGTGGTAGTGAAATATTTCAGATTGCACCTTCAACGTCTTGGGCTTCCTCCCTTGGGGATGGGGAATCCATGACGAATTAAGCGCATTGACGCGCTTTCAGACACCATTGGACCTACCTGCGGCGATCCAAATACTCTGGACTCCAATGGGGTTGTCCCACCTAGACGTGTAGGACGTGAGAGGTAGATCTGATTGGCTGGGAGAGTGGGGACCTTAACGAGAGTATACGAAGTCCAGCAGGCGGACTTTTCTTCAGGCACCTTATCACTCAATTGGAACCTACTATGATAAATCTCACCTGCAATTCTTGTACCAAACTCAATGAAAAGGCTATGTCGGATTCTTTGGCCACAGGAAATCTGTCTGGGTGACTTCCTTTGTAATTTTCCTGTCGAGCCTTGAGGCAATCATTTATGAAGTGCCTAGTAAAGCCACTGTACCGTGTCAGCGATACTTGCTTAGACAGATTAGTTTTGTGTTTGGCAAAATACTCGGCTGTCACTGTTCTCCGATCTAGTTATGATTGCTACATCAATCTGGATGACTTTATTTGGAGCTTTATTTGGAGTGATTTCAGTCGCCATTGCATAGGAATGTCCAACAAGTCTCTCGGGTCTACGGTATACTTTCCCATGAGATCTTATTGAGCCTAGAGAAGGAAAGCCAGAGTAGATGCACATGTTAAAGGAGAAGCGGAGAAAATTGGAAATTGGCGCTGGAACTTCATCTATACACCCTATGAAGGATTTGGACGATGCCCAACGTTAGAACAGGTACTCACTCCATACAAAAGGTCGAATGCAGCAACTCTATCTAGAAAACAATTTTCTAATCTGATCGTCGGTCAATACGATGGGACGACAAATGGCTTGTCACATGGCAGACATGCAAGACAGTCAAAGCAGCAATATAATACTTTCACACCTCCTATTACTTCTGTAATATGAAGACACAAAGACCCACGGAGAATATCGGAAAACCAAGTCGAATCGGAGGTGAATATTGCGTTGAACCGAAACTGCCCACCGGGCGCACGGGGTCTTCTTGACAGCTTGATAGACGCTGCATTCCTAGAGAGGTCAAAATCGAGTGAAAGACTGGCGAGACGTAACAAGATCTAGGATACTTGGACAATAGACTTCTCCGTAGAAATCTATAGATGAGTAGCTCATTCACGATGAGGGCACAAGTCCAAGATGAGCATGATCAAAGGTTTTAATTTGAGATGACCAAAAAAGGAATCAGCCATCTGTCGCGCCCACGATATAATTTGCTCTGTACTCTATTCCATGGCGTCTTCGGCGGGCAACTGACTGCCTCTGGCCTCGCATCGTGGAAACTTTTGAATGAATGAAATATGCAAAATCTTTGTGCGAGTACATATGGCCGAAAATTAAAGCACAATCGGCATCCCGTCCGCTCTGCCAAAAACAAATATTGTTGTGTTCTTCTTGTATTTTTTTTGTGGTTTGCTGGGAAAGAGGGCGGTAGCAGACGAAAATACACTAACAGCGTACCTTACTACAGCAAGGACAATAAGCAAAAAGAGAAAATTGTCCAAAAATCCATACTCTTAGGCTTGTTCTTCGTTGTGGAAGGCACCGAGAAAGCCTTTGTGAAGGCAAAACTAATCAGTACAGAGGGGATCCAGACATGACCACGATTACTTTGATGATCGGAGGCGTATCACCCGATGCTTTACGCAAGCAAGTTAGCATGACAACAGCAGTCTTGTTTTCTGGATAGAGATGCAATTATTTATCTTGACACATTCTTCCCAAAACCAGAAGAGGGTAGCATTTCGTGGCAGGACAGACACCTTGCCGCTACCATGGTTTGGCTCTAAAATCACTCTGCAAAGATAGACATTCGTGGAAAACCCAGGGATCGACCCCTGCTGTGGATCTCGAAGGCGGACTGGGATTCGAGCATCCACTAGCGAGATAGTTGACCCTCTTGATATGGAGGCGTGGAGCCTGGGAGTCATGCTGACTTGGTCAACAGAGATAATCACTGCTCTGGCTAGCGCTCGCATAAAACATTGCATCTCAGCATAAGCGATTTTGTCATCTCAGTTGGGGAGAGGTGTGATGCAATTTACGGTTGTCCATGTCAGATATTTTTCTTGACGAAGCCACGCCGAGAATAGCTGCTAGGAGTATTACTGTTCAACATCCAGACCGGGTTGGGCATGAGAATGCTGACAATGCAAATGGAGCAAGCATATGAAAGGCCAGCCTTTGGAAAGGTGATATTCATCACGGTATTTTGTAAGTAATGCAACGAGATGCGTTGCTCACCCTAAGGAGGTATCTCATCCCTTCATGATTACTCATGATTGGCGCTTCTTATATAGATGTGGATCCAGTCGAACGCATTCGCACACATATAGCTCCCCCGTTTTCGCCAGAACTCCAATCATTATATACCGGTCGTTCCCTTCTCTTCCACTTCGGTAGTCCCAACAGATCAATCACAGTGGCTGACACCTGTGCCAAGTATTCGCTGCCATTCTTCAGGACAGCCCTATTGCAAGTTTCAGTAAAGCTCAATCACCAGGATGCTTGCTTTTCACAAGGATTATGGACTTGCTCGTACGTACTATCAAACGACCACTATTCTCATCATAGCTGATATGGGTGATATGCTTGAAGTCGACTGGGGTCGAGATGTTGAGTCCTCTTTGTGTTCTCTTGCATCCTAGTGGGAGAAGCCATTGTATGAACGAAGGCCACTTCGAAAGACTCGAAACCGGTGCAGGTGTGGTAGGTTTCAGCAAGGAACCCGAAGAATCAGAGTCTATCCGATGGATCATTTGTAATTGACCTTTCTCCATTGTGGCAAGCAAAAGTGCGATTGTCACACGTTCTTTATTTCTTTCGAGTGTAGTAGAACCCCGCTTTAAGCTTAGAAGGCTCACGGAATCCAGAATCAACGATTTCGCCAGTTCAGCTTATAGCTAGCAGTTGCTGAGGTCTCGCGAGGTAGTTGGATGAAGTTCTCCTGACTCTGAGACTCCTATTGGACTTGGCTGATTTGGCCAGTAGCCAAGTGTATGGCAGTAACGTGTCACTCACTGCGAAGCCTTTCCACAAGACTATGTCTCAAATAAGGTTTAAAACTTCAAAGGTGTGCATTTGCGAACAGGTCGATCGATGCAGCTCGCAGTAGCTACTCCACATCGTTATCAAAAGGGAAAGTGGAGAAGAAGACAAATGGTACGGAACAGTTGCTCTTCCCGTGGCCAGAACTAGAGCAGGGATTCATGCAGCTTACGGGCCCCCAACACGGGTATCTCGTCCACTGTGACTCAATTTTGTCATCAGATTACGATGGCCTCTAAACAATGGTCTATAGATAAAGGGGGCAATATGAAGTGGAATGAGGATTTCGTTGTTCTTAAGGTACAATTGATCAATAATTGGCCTACAAGGACAATACAACATCAATATGCCCCTTGTCATAGAGATGGCCCAGGAAGGCGACATTCAACGGCTTCTCGACATAGTGTATGCAGCTTTCGAACATGATTCCTGGCACCAAATCATGATCCCACAGATCCCGGGTCCAGAGCAAAGGACTGCATCAATCGCACGATGGCGCGATGAAATCCTAGTCGACCCCGACACAACCGTCCTGAAGGTCGTTGACACAGATCTCAATGAAATCATTGCATTAGCCCGATGGCACATCTACCGGTTCCAAAGACCCGAGAGCGAATGGAAGGGTGCCCCCGTAAGACACTGGGACCAAGGCACTAACGTTGAAGCGGCCAACGAATTTTATTATGCTATCCGTGGGAAAAGAGCGAAGATTATGGGCGGGAAGCCGCATTGCTGTAGGCCAAGGTAGATGGTGATCACTCGAGTATTTGGACTAACACTATGCTCAGGCCTCAATATGCTCACAACGCATCCAGACCACCAACGTCGAGGAGCAGGCAAAATGCTTCTCCAATGGGGGACCGATATCGCAGACGAGTCAAGGGTTCTCCCATGCTACTTGGAGGCTTCGTCTGTAGGTCACGCTCTGTACCGAAGCGCAGGTTTCGAGGATGTGGAGACCATGGATATGGACATGTCGAAGTGGGGAGGTGAAGGCCTTTATCATCACTATGTGATGGTCAGGCCACCAAAACTTACATGATTCTTGCAAAACAAGACGTTTGCTCTTTAGACCAAGTAAGATCCGCTGAAGACAGGGGCATGCATTCGGAAAAGATAGCAAAGTTCTGTATCGGCGACTATCTGTCAACGCGAAATAGTCTGATGACGAAAAGATCTAACCGATAGTAAATGGTCTATTAGCGTCAGCCAATCATTCAAGAGCGTTTCCTTGGGCCTCACTCACTGATACTATCTACATGCGGATGCCCTCTCCAATTTGTCGCTCCAACTCCCCTGGCGCCCTTATGACCTGTTTGAGAGATTTCGAAAGTTCCATGGCGTCTGTCAACTTCTTGTTCCAGCTTCTCGCGAAATTCAACCCGATTTATTGATGGTTTGGCTCATGTCCACTCTTTTCATACTTAAGAACATATGTAGCAAGCTATAACTGTCTCCGAGGCTGGCGTTTTGCTCCAATGGGGAAACGTTTCACACTGCCACAAGCATTGCAGGTTATCACGAGAACATCAGCCCACGCCTTCTTCCCCGAACGACTCTTATTTTCGGTTTGAGACGTCGCTGATCTCCCTGGGATCAAGAGTAGGTCGCATCGTTTGCAAATTGAATGTTTCATGCCAGAAGAGAGCCTGATCTGGCCCTTTAGTGAGACAGCTTTAAGATGCCCAAGCAGTCGGTGAGTAAGGACAGGATGGTTCGATCCAGCAGGACCGGCTGCTCCTGGACCGAGTGCTTCATTCTGGTTGCCCTTCAAGACATTGTCGACGCCAGTCGCAGTAGGAGCTGTAGCTGGGACTACCTTATGGTTGTCTTCCGTTTTGGATTGTGCTTTGAGCCCGATGTTTGGTCTATCTCCGTCAGAAACCTTAGCCAGATAGTTGGCAGCTTGATATAGATAGGAGATGCGCGAGTGTAGATGTCTGTGGGCTGGGCCGGTTTGTGCTTTGATTTTGTTTGAACCCATAGCGTCATCTGAACTGCTCCAACGCCTTGTACCCACGGCCACAACAAACAGATAAGTAGCGTTGATATCTATGCCTCCGTTCCAAATGTGAATGTAACAATATCGGACATAAGTACGTCTCGAGTAGCAACTCACTATAAGAATTTCTATGAGGATATGGAGTCAGGAAGACTCAGTAGAGTCACTTCTAAGCTTAGCCTTAACCCTAAGCCACATTCAGACTAGCGCAAGATTCAAGGCTTTAATCTATCTCTTCAGGGCTCAGCTTCCATCATCTTCTTCCATCAACTGACCGGACAACACCCACATTCCAATCACGATTTCTGTTCTTGTCCTTCTAAGCCTCTTGTGTATGTCGTGAAGAGAAGCTCGCGATCTTGCTCGACCTTCGAGTTTATAAAGGCTCCTTCAAGGTTGACAACAGCATTGACAACCCCGGCGCAAATTTTTAGCCTTGCGCTGCACAGCACTTACTCTTCCCTCTCTCGCTACGCTCTTGACCCAAGCTCCATCGCTTGTTCTTCTTCAAGATGTCTCACGCCGAGGAAGATCTCATCGACTATTCGGATGAAGAGCTCCAGACCAACGAGACAGCAACTGCAGCCCCAGCGGCCACTAATGGATCTGCGAAGAAAGGTGATCTGACTGTGTCAGGAGGCAATGCCGATAAAAAGGGGAGTTATGTGGGCATACACTCAACTGGATTCCGGGATTTCTTGCTCAAGCCAGAGCTACTTCGAGCGATCACCGACTGCGGATTCGAGCATCCATCGGAGGGTCAGTCCTAAATTTCCTCCCCAGATTGCTCCAGTGCCTCGTGTATCCACCGTCCGTCCATCTTCGCGAGAGGTAGTCCTGCACAATGTTCTCGAAACGCGGGCGGCTCAAGGAAGTCTCACTGGATCTGGCTATACTGTATTTCGACTGCAGGCAGCACTGATGGATCGAAGGCATTCATGGTGAATCTCGTTGCTGCTGTCATCTCTATAGATGACTTCCACAATGATGAAGAGTTCCATAACATTGCTCATCGAGAGACTTCCAAGGCCGCCTGCGGATTGCGTCGAACATATCAGAAAAGTTTTCTTTGGGCTTCATGGCACGAGTGTATGCTTGGTTCTGGCAAGATCTTTGGGTCGCCTTTGAGAGTGTTTTTTCTGCAAAATGATGGACGTGACGGTGGACTCGGCGTTTTTATCAAATTTAAATTCGGGAAAGCAAGTCTGACATCGATTTCGCCTCACTACAGTACAGCAAGTGTGCATTCCTCAGGCGATCCTCGGAACCGATGTCCTCTGCCAGGCTAAGTCCGGTCTCGGAAAGACTGCAGTCTTCGTTCTCACCACCCTCCAGCAACTTGAGCCGGTCCCCGGCGAGTGCGCAGTTCTTGTGATGTGCCATACCCGCGAACTGGCGTATCAGATCAAGAATGAGTACGCTCGTTTCAGCAAATATCTCCCAGAGGTAAAGACAGCTGTTTTCTACGGCGGAACACCAATGCAAAAAGACGTCGAAACCTTGGCCAACAAAGACACCCACCCCCACATCATAGTCGCTACCCCAGGCCGATTGAATGCCTTGGTCCGAGAGAAGAAGCTTCGTCTTGGTAATGTTAAGGTCTTCACTCTCGACGAGTGCGATAAGATGCTGGACCAGATTGGTAATTACACTTTCGTACCAACAACATGTTACAAAAGCTAAGACTTGGAGATAGATATGCGTCGCGACGTCCAGGACATCTTCCGAGCCACGCCTACTCAAAAGCAAGTCATGATGTTTTCTGCAACACTGGCTCAAGAGATTCGACCAATCTGCAAGAAATTCATGCAGAATCCGTTGGAAATCTATGTTGACGACGAGACCAAGCTCACATTGCACGGTCTACAACAGTACTTCATCAAGCTTAGTGAAGCTGAGAAGAACAGGAAGCTCAATGAACTGCTCGATACCCTGGAGTTCAACCAAGTAATAATTTTCGTCAAGAGCACTCTGCGTGCCACCGAACTGGACAAGCTACTCCGGGAGTGCAACTTTCCCAGCATAGCTGTGCACTCAGGCGTGAGTCAAGAGGAGCGGTAAGGGCCCATCCAGGAACAGTACGCAAACTCAAGCCCATACTGAAACTCTTTAGCATCAAGCGCTATAAGGAATTCAAGGAATTCAACAAGCGTATCTGTGTCGCGACCGACGTCTTTGGTCGTGGCATAGACATCGAGCGAATTAACCTGGCCATCAATTATGATCTGCCCGGTGATGCCGACTCCTACCTACATAGAGTCGGGCGTGCCGGTCGATTTGGAACCAAGGGTCTCAGTGTCTCATTCGTGAGCAGTGAGACAGACGAAGAGGTCATTAAGGCTGTCGAGAAGCGATTTGAATCCACTATTCCGTAAGCTGGGGTCCCTGACTGAAGTGAGAAAAGTGCAAAACGCTAATATGCCATAGCGTCTTCCCCGAGGATGGTGTGAAAGCCAGCTCCTACATGGGAACTGGTTAAACGGGTCTGTGAAGGAGGAACGATCTTACTCAATGACTTTGGCATGCATTTCGGTTTTCCCTTCAACATGCTTGGTTGGCTCCAAAAGAATTGCTACTTTGTCAGGAGGATATCACCGATGGATCTCTTTAGGCAGAACAAAATGTACTTTAGACAAAGACAACTTTCTATATTTCGAAACATGGATTAGTCTTCATTCTGCAAAACTCTCTATGAATATCTTTGCCTTGTTAGTGAGTCTGTACTCCATGACCTAGGCTACCTGTAGCACATCCAAAGTGGGGACGATGGCCCAGAAAAATATGCAAGTCTGTGGATTTGTTTTGCAAGTTGCTAAAGTTTTGATCTACTTGCCTAAATGTATGTACCACAACTCGCATATTCAGCTCCTTGCGCAGCGAGGTGGACGACCTCAACTTCAAGGAAGCATGTGTCAAAAAGGAAGGGAAGAACAGACGAAGTGGTCGATACTCTGGATTGCTACCATGCTATATGCACATATTCTGCTAGTAGTCACCTTTCTTCAAAACGCGGAATGAAACGAGATCCTACCTCTTCAGCACTTGAACGAGGTGAAAAGCTCCCGAGACACGGCAAAAACATCCATCCATACTAAGAGAAACTATTCATCGGATCTGAACCCCTCCATTCCATCCTCAAGGGCTTTGCCAACCTCAGAAGCAGCCCTCCCAACCTCTCCACCTTCCTTCTTTACTCTATCCACACCAGCTTCCACAGTGGCTCGAAATCGCTTGTGAAAGATACGTTGCCTCTCTTCTCGCTCAACATACATCTCGCTCTCTTCATCTCTTGGCAGGCCGAATAGGTTGAGACGTGCAAAGGCATTTGACCGGGTAGGAAGCATATGTGCCTCGACATTCCGCAGTGGGAACGGCCACTTGCTCTGAAATGGTCGATTTGCAGTGTCATCGGCGAGTGGAGCGAGGCCAGCACGGAGAAATACAGCCAATACATTTAGTGTCTTGACGGGTAGCTTTCCCTCTGCACCTGTGGCTGACAGAGTCGGAGCCTGCATGGAAGTCCATCCACTCCCTCCCACGCTTGCTTTGTTCGTCGATGAAGTGGGACCATGCCAACGTAGTACAGTCATCAGACATTTCAGTGTCTTCACCCAGCCGCCTGCGCAGGACACTAGCTCATCGTCTGGACATGTTTCGATAGCCCAAAGAAGTATGTCCGTTGCTGAAGAACGGATATCAGCTGCCAGATGGGTCAATCCTGTCCGGACGTAGAGCAAAATCTGGCCGATATGAGGTTCGATGTCCTGGGGTGGTAGGGTGCGGAGTAAGCGTAGCAATTGGCTTCTTACCCCATTACTGCCATCAAGCATAAGAGGGTTGAGCTTAGGAAGCAGCACGCTAATAGGCTGAGGCAGTGGAGTATTGACCGGTCGAGAGGTGATTGCTGTAGTCAGAAAGGCCAAAGAGTCGCGACGCTGAGTTGAAGTCTTGGAGGATAGCAGGGAGAGGTGGTGGGAAAATTGGGCGGATTGGGTTGGGGCGACGGTGGTAAGAGACTGTTTGGCAAGGACAATGGACTTGGATTGGAAGCTGGTATCTGTGAAGTTGTCCGGTTTGGGGCGTGCCTTGCCGACTTTTAATCTTGGCTTCTTGAAGTCTTTGGCTTTCTCTTTTTTCTTTCTAGAGCTAGATCCCATTACTGCTCAGCGTGTCCGTCGCCGAGACCTCGCTAAGCGTGATTTCTCAGTTGTGATAAACCGAGGACTGGAGAAGTACTGCGCGCTATATCCAAACATGCTGATGAAGCTATAGGGCAAAATAGACGAATTTTGGTTCTGTAGAGGCCTCAAACGCGGCATTGAGCCTAGCCAAGGCAGGCTGCCTTATTCTGGCCGTAGAACTAAGGCTAGCTGACTAGCGAGCCCTTCTCATCAGCCAACGTTCGGTGTCACGCAGTCGCGATTGCTGTCAGTTTTAACAGGAGGGATGCTGCAGCTCTTGATGTCAGTAGACACTGATACGCCATATTCTGCATTCGGTACCTTGATCTATCTGTCAACCTCTCACGGCATGCTCCTGGCGTACCCCCAACGATGATCTGATCGATGATTGGCTGCTCCTATATGAGTTCAAGCCGGAATATCGTGGTCTATCAGAACCAGACATGAGCTCTTATTTCTTCAACTTGACCACCTTTGATTTACAGCTCTGGCCGCCTCCCGCAAAGTCTAGTCCAGAATCTTTCGCTAGCCTCAGTCTCAATCCTACATTCATCGTACCTCTTCTCCTCTTTTACCATGCCCTGACCTCCATCGTTCTACAGAACCCAGACTTTCGGAACTACCCTGGGCGACGTGACACGCTCTGGTTCCAGCTCTGTCTTGGGCATATGTTCGTGCTCGAGTGTTTCATGATACATTTTCTTCTCATTTACCAAAGGAATTGCTCGCTCTCTGAGAATATCGCATTATTACTATACACGGTCATTGGTGCTGTCGTACACACTATTTCTGGAGGCTAGCCTACACAAGCCCAATATGGTACAACCAACTGTATGTTATCCACACCTCACCCCTGGTGCACAGTTTCACCGGATGCTGATCATTTTTTACAGCCCGCAGCAACGCTAGAAAACCTCTCCCGCCTTGCATCCAAACCTGGAGTCCAATCTACCCTCATACTCTCGAAATCTGACGGTTCCATCATTCGAAGCACGGGTCTCCTTGCTAGTTCTCCGATGAAACCTCCACAGACCCTAGCCGTTGGCAAAGGTAACATTCAAAGTGGCTCTTCCGAGCCAGCCGAAGCGGTCAGCAATGGAAGTGCACACCCTGATAGCAGTGATATCACAAAGGGAAACACCGCTGAAGAAGTTGCGAGGATGGTGTTCGAATTTGTTGCAGCATCAAGAACATTCACAGAAACTATGGATAAGTCGGATGAAGTCAAGCTACTCAGACTGAGAACACGCAAGAATGAGATAGTGATTGTGCCTGGTAGGTCCACTGGACTTTCCATAGAGCCAAGCTGGCATCTCGCTGACCGGCCTTGTTTACAGACCCTAAGTTTCTCCTTGTTGTCATCCATGACACACCGCCGGCTTGATTGTCCTCTTTTGCTGTGTCCTCCCATTTGCATTATGTTTTTTAGATAGTATCAGCGTATACCCAAAGCATGGCGTTTTGGCAAGTCGACCGAGCGGAGTGAGCCAAAAAAAGCCGATATTTCAAAATGGAATCATAACCTCGAAGAAGCCATTGATTCCGACTCGGTATTCAATTATATGAAATTTTTTTGAAAGCACCCAGATATCATACAAGCCATGTCCCTTTCCACTTTGAAAAGGGACGAAGTTGACAACATCGTCCAATGGAATTCGGTTCATTACGCAGCAAAGCTCAATTCGAAAGCAGCCGGCGGGTGTGGATTTGGAGTTCTGCAAAATCGGTCGAGCATGCTTGAGGATTTTCAGTAACAGTGACCCAATTGCGCTATTCAAAGCGACAATCATGCATGAACACACTTTTCAGCCTTGAGCACTGTCGATCGCTATTCATTGCGTGATAAACTAGCTGTACCTAGTCTTCGCACCAAGCATCCCTAAGGAACCCCACCTATGACGTACGAGGGGTAACGTAGAGTACTTGAGTGAGCAGAGTTCTATGAACGACAGGAAGCACGAGAGCACAGCGCCTGCCTTTCACAGCAGCTGTAGAGTCAAAAGACTAGAAGTAGTGCACCTTTGCTGAAACACAAAGTAGATTCTCAAGGTGTATGAGGGAAATTGCGCATGACCAATACCACATTCACGGTGCCCCACTAGTAACATTAGCCAGCAGAAAAAGTAAGGTACATAATCGTTGCCCCTCGCTCCTAAACATTCTTTTCTCACCCAACGTCAACCTCACACTTCCAAAAATTCCACAAAGCCTCTACAATCCTTCTAAATCACCTACAATAAACCACAATAGCAATTACAGCAATCATGTCTGACACTGGGTGAGTGCAACGCAAAGGCTTCCAATTCCATCAGTGCTGCTGCCTACCAGTCCCATACACAGACTCACTGACTGACACAATTATGATGGCAGACGCAAAGACTTCAGCGACAAGGCACAGGAGAAGCTTACGCCCGACTCCCAGAAATCCACCTTGGACCAGGCAAAGGAGGGCCTTACCGACGTTGGTACGTGATAACGTATCCCCACCATTTTCGCACCACTGACACATCTCAGGTGACAAGGCCGCAGGCGCAGTCCAGCCTAGCGACGACAAGTCCATCGGCCAGTCCCTATCTGACTCTACCTCCACCAAGCCTGGGGAGGAGAGCTACCTTGACACTGCCAAAAAGACCGTTGATGATGCTGTCAAATACGTCGAGGAGACCGCCACCGGTAAGACAACATGTTCCCACCTCCGCCACCAGTCCTCAGATGAAGACGTCTTGCTGACTATGTGGTTCACTTTGATAGATGTTTATAACAAGGTTGTCGAATCCACCAAGTGATTTTGCGGCGTCTAGATACCCAGAGCAGCAGCTGCCTTTCTTTGCGTCTCGAACGAGCGATTCCCTTTCCTAGAAGGATCTCGGTGGGTGGCAATGAGGAATCTGGTTTCTGGTCGGTGGCATTAATGATGGAGATACCTACATGTGCTGTGCTGTGCTGCTTGCTTTAGCTCGGCATGAGCTTGATGAAGATTAGAAGATAGTCAATGGAAGCCTAAGGGCAATCAGCATTGATCGAGATACTCTACGGTGCTGTGTATTTCGTGTCTTGGTCAATTGTAGATTGTTCTCGTTGAGACTGAATCAAGGTAAACTTATCAATGTTCAGGGGATTATTGACCAACATCGCACCTACGAATTCTAAACTTCTATATCGCCTCAGGTTTCAGCCAGACAAGTACACGGTCGTTGATTCTTCTTTGGACCTCGGAGAAGATCTTCCCAACGGCACACCTTTCTGAATTGTAATATGAATTGGACTTGCGCTCTAAAAATCCGCAAGACATTATGCAAAGGCGTCTCGGCAGACCCATTACTTGTCATCACAACGCCAGAGACAATAGATGGGCTGAATAGCTCATTAACGTTTTGTCCCTTCATATGTAGATTTCTACAATGACTATCTAAACCTCTTTCTCCTAGTCTGAAAGGCTGTACACGTCCTCCATCTTCTCGGTTACGACCGGCCCACTCCATCACATGTTGTCAGTCCACCAAGCCATCCTTCCCACATCCTCCAATTCTGAAGGAGATGCCCACAACGGCAAAGCTTAAAATACCTTGAGGTCCCCACAGACAAGTCTGCCGTGGGACCACATTTGAGACTCTCATCGCTGCACATGCTCTCTCATGACGTGGACTTGTTGCATAGTGAATGATAAATAATGATTGGAGTGTTCTGGTCCCGGGGAGGTCCGCAGAAAGTCCAAGAATCAGAGGTAGTCCACCTGGAACCATGGCTAGACTTGGGCCCTATATTGAGCACTCCGGTGGCTTTCACCAGTAGATTTAGCCGTCGTGATTTGAGAAATGACGGAATTGGTAGATCCAATGATGTTGCAATGTCCGTCTTGCAGTCCTTCGAATTTCCAGATACTTTGGGCACAGTATTACTACACGGTGGAAGAGTACGTCCCACTGGTCTCCCAGGGCCATTGTTTCCTCCCTCACAGTTTCTCCACTGGACGTATATCATCAGACTCAAGATCCTGAAGGAGCGCCTCGGCTGAAATACACTCCCCGGCCCAGCCCTTGTGGGTTACGCTGTTCATGAGGACAGATTCCATCTCAGGGAACTGGTGAGATGCGAATCTCCTTTCGATCTGCTCTTCATCATTGAGTGAATCCAATTCTGGAAAGGGTTCGTGGCCCTGCATAATATAGTAGAAAGCTGAACCGAGAGCGAAGATGTCGGTTTTCCGGTCGGAGTAGTTGGGATCAGCTCGAGGCATGAATGATTTGATGTTCTCACAGGAGAAACCGTGCTTGTCGACGGTCCCATCTGGATGGAGAAGTTTTCCCTGGAAGTCACAAAGTTTGACCGTCAAGGTATCGTCCAGGAGAAGATTGTTGACGTTGATATCGCAGTGGATAACACCCGCCCTGTGAGTCACGGCCACAGCTTCGGTGGCCTGACGTGCCCATGCCAATCGCAGTTGCCATGTTGGTGTGTGGCCTTTCAGATACTGGGCTATAGATCCGTGCCACGCACGTTCAAGTAGAAGACCGTCTTCTCTCTGGCCCTTGTAACCAACAATATGCTTGTGAGGCCCTATCTTTGTGAGGATCTGAGCTTCAAGGTCTAGAACACCAAGCGCTGTGGCATCGCCGGGGGTCTTTGGGTACTTAAGAATGGTCGTCTCGTCCACAATGCCTACATAACTATCGGTGCCTAACCCCAGGAACTCAACGACTCCTTCCGGTTTGTAAAAATACCTGTAGACTTCTGTAGCCATGTTTGTATCAATTTGAGGTTCAAAAGATAATGTGCGAGGGTTGCTGACAGGTACGCCATCTAGACTGGCGTAGCACAGTGGTAGGAACAGTCTTAGTGCTCACAAGGTGTGCAAGATTTGCAGGCTCACGGACCGAAATCAAAACGCATTTGCAATGGAGACAGGCCCATATTTGATATTGCTAATGTCATTTCTTGAATACTGTCATGGTCATGCCCACTTTGTCCGTGTCTTGCTCACTTGTTTGAAACTCGGAGATCACTAATTCAAAGTACCTAGGTACCACCATTGGAGAGCAAACTAAATGAATACCTAATGCCAAAACAAGCTCAAGGAGAACCGTGGTTCCGCTAGCCGTTTCTGGTCAGCCGAACCAGCCTCGCATGCGGCTCCGCGAGCCGCACTAAGGTAGCGCTGAGCTAGTGCATCGGCATTTGCTATTGATTGATTGCAAGACCTAACAAAGTCAGCATCGTTCCAATTCCAATCTCCGTCCCCAGCCTCAGAGAGATACATAATAGTTCCTAATGAACAGAGTAACTAGGTAGCAGCTGTCTTACTTCTAAGGAGGTGTACTTGCCTAGGATTACCCAGGGTTACCCAGGTTTCACATAAAGTAGGAGTACCTAGGCTCGTGCAACAGTCACCCGCATTGGGCGAGGGTAGAGGAGTGCTCACTCTAGAGACGGCGGAATTTGAGGTCGGGGCAGAACTCTTTCACGTTGGCACATCTTCCACGCAATCTTTCCATATAGATCTCGTTCCGCCCTCAATCAGGCTACCAATCCTACCAATCCTACCAATCCTACCAATCCTCTAAGATTTACACACAATGGCTAAAGACAAAGAAAGGTCTATCAACCCCGCCGCAGCGCAGCGTAAGGCTGAAAAGCAAAAGGCGCTCAAGAAAGGCAAAGCAGCTGTTGCTGCCCAGCGTACAGAGCGCTTCGCAAGTCGAAATCCCCGCAAATTTGAAACTACGATATCTGAATTACAGTCACTCAAGGAAGCACAAGGAGGCAAGCTCTCTGCCCGGGACCAGAAGCAGCTTGAGGATACAGAAAAAGACCTTGCCAGAGTGAAGAAGGCTAGGGAGGTGCTGGGGGACAAGGCGCCCACATTCAGCAGTGGTAGAGGACGAGAAGATGGAAGCAGAGGCAGAGGGAGAGGTGATAGCAGAGGAAGGGGCGGCTACCATGGTCTAGGTAAAAGAGGAAGGGAGGATGAGCAGGATAGTGAGAGTGAGACGGATGAGGAAGTGAGGAGAATACCCTGGCCTCGAGACACTCCACCACCCATTTCCCGTCAGCGCCGTGACGACCACACTCGCCATACTCATCCGCATGCTCGATCCACGAATGCGAACAGCGAACCGCTAGGCGCTGAGCGACGGCTTCCCGAACGGACAGATCAAGAGGAAGAGATGGTGCCCGATACTTCCTTACCGGCGAAAATTGTGCCCACTACGAAGACTACGTATGAGAGTGCACCACAAGTTAGAGATCTGAGGAAGGAGGCTACGCAAAGGTTCGTGCCGAATGCGGTCAAGAGAAAAATTGATGCCACGAAGGGTAGAGGTGGGACGCTATTAGAAGAGGAGGAGGTGCAGAAATTGGAGGACGAAGGATATGTTAACGGTGCTAGAACGAAGAAGACGGCGGTCAATGATGCGACTGAGGTTCTGGGTGGTGTGGATGAGGATGAGAGGGAAATGCAGAGGAAGAGGCTTGAAGAAGAAGAAGAGAGATTCAGGAAGGAGATGGAGATGGAGATGGAGATGGAGGTAGAAGAAGATGAGGAGGTGGAAGTTGGTCCCAGGGGCGTGCAGATAGAGGAGGTCAGTGATGATGATAGATGAAGACTTGTAGTTCAACAATTCAATTTGTCTCTTCACTATCACCATCTCGGCAGCTCCAGCCGACCGTCCAAAATCAAGAGCAGAGGACACGAAGCCAGTTGAGCAAACCGTAGAAACTCTCAAATGAAAGAACTAGAGATGCCAAAAAGCTCAGAGAGCCCCGCATGCATGTCGTCTGGCACGCACCCGAAGTACTCCTACGAAAGCCTCGCATTCGAAGTTTTCATTTCGCTAACCATCAGCATTTTCGCTCTTCTGAGCAGCCAATGGTAGGATACAGATATTAAGGTAGGTGAAGTGAATCACCTTACCACTGCGCCAGACGAGCTGGCGGGAAAGCAGAGATTAATTGTAAATCTAACCAATGAATTCATTTCCTTTTTTTAGTGTTAAGTAGGGGTGATTTTTGAGAAAGTGGGACTGTGGCGAAGCAGGGAGCACGGCGCGCAGGAGAAGTACTGGATGGAGAGTGGAGTTTTGAGCAAGAGGTCAGTTGTGGTGTATTATTTTGATATTGCTATTGGCTCTTCATTTGATTGGGTTCCTCATTTGTCTCCAGAAGATCTTGCATCTCCATTCGAGCAGTGTCATTGTATGCCTTGTTTCTCCCAAATAAATGTCTGAGCATGCCACAGATGTATGTCTGATCTTGCTTGTATCTGAGAAAGAGTTTGCTAAGCTCTCATTCCCTTTCCCGCATCGATTCTGTCCTCGCATTCCATGTTGGTCTTCTGCATTCCTACGCAGCGGCTGTTTTCCCCCCACGGTATCAATGACGATAGTCAAGCACCTAGACTGGTGACTACTAATGTCCATGACCTCCTTGCTGGCATGCTTCAATAAGCTTCATCCTCCACTTCCCTGATCTTGGTAAATCAGGCGAAATATGCAATGCATCTTTTCGCAGCCTGATCGTTTCTTTCTAGTTGAGTAAGGGAGGCAGATTCGGTCTGATATCACTTTGTCTGCCTTAAGCTCATTTTTGCCCGGGCTTGCTCTTCTCTCCAGACGCAGCACCCGCTCCAGCGCCATTGGCCGTTTCTTCGCCGAGGACCTTGGATGCAGCCATGAATCTGTATACAGAGACGCATCGAATCAGCCAATGATTTGGACCAAGTAGCAAAACGTATGTGTCGGCATTATTGAAGGCTCTGCTACCCATATCTCTTAAGCCTTCCAATGCATTATTGTTGCCCATTTGCTGCTCCTCCGCCATCAATGTGGAGCACATCCACGAGACCTCCACCCATCACATCATTCCCCTTATGACTTTCCCACAAAAATGCACAGCGTACAAGATCACTAGGAGCTGGGACTTACGCTCCACCCCACCAACCCCCCAAACCCCGCATATACTCCGCTTGCACTGCCGTCATGCCCACCAAGTTCTCCATGTCGGCTACATGGGCGTTCAGCTGCGCCAATTGGGCGTGTAGATGCGTATATTGTCTGTTACGATTGATTGTAGAGGCAGAGGCAGAGGCCGAGGTGGAAGTCGAAGTCGATGCACGTTGGTAGGACGTGGAGGGTGTAGTGGTGGGGTTGGCTGAGGAGGCGCGAGTGGAGGAGGGAGCGGTAGACATGTTTGCGAGGCTGTGGAGACGTCGCTGGGTGTAAAGGAGGGGCGATTGGGTGGTCAAGGACAAGGAAGAGTGGTTTAGATTTGTAGCGAGCAGCTATATTTAGGAGGGTAGAAGTAAACACGCTAAAGTGGACATCATAGCTGCTCACGTGGTGCACTTCCGTTACCGAATAGCGTCAGGCTACGACGGGAATGGCAGCCTTGCGATTAGTAATGTTGCATGCTGAGTACAGGTCATGGCCAGCTACTTTTAGTGGGAAGCACTTGATGATGCGCAGTGTTAAGACCGTCTTCATTTTATTCCATCCCCACGCCCTTTTCGAGCAAGTCCAGCTAATACACAAGAAGCAGCTCTAGCTGCCAAAGACCACAATGCCCACTTTTCTTAAACCCTACTCATGGCTCTCCTCAGATGCATTACCTCAGAAATGCTTCCGCTGCTTGCTCGACTATGGAAGAAACAAGAAGATGCCTGAACGCTGACTCCAATGCATTATTATGTTAGGTTGTTGCCCCACGATCTCAAATGAAGACATAGTCGTGTGCGTATATACGATCAAAGGAAGGTGTTCATGCTGAAGTGTACATTGAAAAACGCCCATACGACGTTCCTCTCATCGATTAAAAGTGTTTTTATGATAGCTCCAGTCCTGCCTGCCCGTCTATCTTTGTAGGATTAAAGAAAGTATGGTGGTTTTATGTATGCAATGCGGGTGAAGTATAGATGTTCGAAATCGAGAGGTCGTAAACTGTCTGGAGGTTGTGGACAGAGTGCTCGGAAGGACTGAGGCTCGTCTATACGCATGAGCCAGAGAGGCCGGGTACCGATGGTTGGGACATGAGACGGTGACTCCTCTCACCGGACGCCGACAGGGTGCCCTTGGAGCCGAGCGGCTTGTCGTGGCGCGAGGCTACTCTGGCTGCTGTGGGCCGAAGGATCGGATTCGAGATGTGCACTTGCACCACTATCGCCACTCCCCGCGCTGGCGCTCGCACTACCAGTCAGACTACGTACATCTTTTGGTGGAAGGCCAGGAGGGACTTTGGATGGGTACAGGTTGTTGCTCACCCCAGCGTGCTGCTCGACCTGTTGCGGTGCCACAGCGTTCCCTTGCCCAGGAGGGTACCTAGGCACAGGTTGACGCATCAAACCTGGAGGGGAAGGTCCTCCATTGGGATGCATTCCACCTGGTCCCATGTACCCATCCTCTGGCGGCGAGGGCCTCCCCATGTTCCTCCCATTAAACGGATTGCCAGGAGACTGGCTCGTCCGGCGAGGCATGCCAGGAGCCGGGATTGGGCTTGGATATGCGCCGTTCATGCCAGCGTTCGTACCAGCCCCCTGGAGCTCGTTCAGCCGGGCAGCTGTCAATGAGTTCGTCCTTGATTGATCTCCAAGCTCTTTCCTGTCAACAGTACCATAGCGATTTGACGAAAAGCCCATCATGGGGTTGTCCAATGGATTATCATGCATGCCAGGCATGTTCGCCATCATTTGTGACGAAACTCGATTTCTGTTTAGTCCAGGTCTAGGCACGAAGCTATGGCTGTTGCGCATTCCACCGCCTCTTCCCATGACTCCGTGCTCTGGATTCTGACGGATCTGGCTGAGACTTGGAGCTTTCCGAGTCCTGCGAGAAGTGACACTCATCATATCAACGCTATCAGGATCCACTGCGGGCATGGGTGGTCCGCGCATCGCCATAGGGTCAAAGAAGTCGTCATCGTCATCGTCATCATCGTCGAAGCCGGCCCTGTTCGAAGGTGGTGGCCTTCTTGGTCCTTTGCGCATATTATACTCTTGTTCTCTCAATTGTAATTCCCTTTGACGTAGATTAAGTTCACGTTCTCGGATCGCCAATTCGGAGGGGTTAGTGGGCCCTTGGTTCATTTCATTGTAACCAGCAGGGACAACCCCTTCGGGTATCTCATCATATAGCACAACATGACTGAAATCTTGGAGGTCGTCCCCCTCCAATGACGGTCGGCGAGATAATTGGTTTGGAGGAGGTCCACGGGGATTATATCCATTTGACTGTCGTGACGGATACCCGTTCATTCTTGGTGGCCCTGGCCCTCCTCGCATAGGGGGCCCCATTGAAGGTGTTCTCCCACCGCGCATACCGTTGCCATTCATAGGGGGACCGTTCATGTTGCCATTCATATTACCATTCATAGGAGGTCGCCCGGCAGCGGAAGATAATCGAGGAGGAGGGGCGGCATTCCCTGGTGGGTTTGGGGAAATTGAGGGAGCTGGCCTTTGTTGATTGACAATATTGCAATGATGGAGTAGCGCGTAGAGAGTTTCAATGCGAGGCACGCTGACGCCAGTCTCTTGAGCAAGCTTAATAGGAGATCCAAGGTAAGTCTCGACCTCCATAGGCCTCTTAGCCGCAAAGTCTTGATACATGATGCTATTGGTGTCCGATGGTTGTGACATTTTCTGCATTGTCCGTTGCTTGAAATCCGTATCAAAATGGCAGTTTTGAGACGTTGAGATCGTGAGAAGCTCGTCTATCACATCTGAGATCATTTTCCGGACACCGACCTTTTCAATCAGCTCTGCATGTGATGGGGTCTCAAAAAGAACGCTTGCAGGATGGAAAGCGATTGGGCTACTCTTTGTTAGCAAGACTAGGAAGCGTATTGGGATCCAGAGACAACATACCCAATCATACGCTCGTACTGCTGTTGCCGGATATTTTGAGAGACTTTACAGTCGACCTGGCCTGTGCTTAATGTCATGGCTAGAGCTTCCGCCATATCATTTTGTATAGCCGCTGGAATGGCCTCGTTTTTGTTTGCTGGTCCCACCCACACGTCGGTGGCGCCAGTGTGTTCAAATTCGCTAGCTCCCAATTGCATAATTTCCGCTCCCGATACAAGAGAGAGCACCACATTTGTTGGAAACCTTTGCTCCAAGTGCGACTCGACGCCAAGTGTATGTGTTGTGTTCACAAGGATGCATGTATGCTGTGGGGTGACCACCGATTCAATGACAGCAGCCAGGTCGTAAACGTCCGGCAATGCTTTCACGCAGAGTAAGACGTAATCAAAGGCGGCTTTCCTGCCCGCCGCATCTTCTGGACTTCTCACGACTAGACAACATCAACACAGTTCGATGATCGAGGACCAATTTGGGAGTTTACTCACCATGTCGTGGCTTGAAGCGCTCGTTGCCGAACAACTTGGATCTGTAGAAGAGATTAGAATATATCGCTTATGGAGGTAAACTGGCGCCATGCTCACTTGAAAGAGATCCCATACTGGCTGACATTCTCGTAACCGCTCTTCCAAACCAGCGTCACGTCACAAGCATTGGTAGCCTGTAGTCTCCATGAAAGGAACGCAGATATAGGGTTTCCTCCTACACATAATCAGCAAATGGTAGATACGAAGGCTATGAGACTGGAGCTTTGACAAGAAGCAGTCGCTGCACATACCAACACTCAAAATTCGAAGCCTAGGAGGGCTGCTGTTTGGGGCCATAGTTCCTTAGGGAGGAGCCACAAGCGTGGTGCTCTAGAAAACAATTCAAGTATCCCCTCTTCTGTATTCGACGCCTCCAGACTATCCAACAATCCCCAATCCGAATGGTCCGCAGCCGTGGCGATGCAGTCTTTTATCCAGCTTATCTTCCACAATTTTGACCGGCAAACATCAGAAGGTACGGATTGCGACCGCGAACGTGTACGGTCTAACCCGAGAAGATGGTGCACTGCTTAACGAGAGTAGGTGATAGTAACTGTGTATACAATGGCCGATGCGAAAGAGTGAACGTGGATGATGTTGAGTTGAAGCTGGCCAAGGATGGAAAACGTGTAGTAGGTTTTAAATTCGGCTCTTCCCTGACCCGATGCGTCGGACTTTCAACGAGCGTAGGTCCTGTCTGAATACCGCGGAACAAAGCGAGTGGAATGCGATAAAATCCAGATGGAGTTGTCGTCGATGCCGCAGTGATGCAAGAATGAATAATGGCTTACAACGTATATGTAGATTGCGTGGTTGAGTATTTTTTTCCAGGGACGCACGCTAAAAGGAGCCCTCGAGCTAACGTTGCATAAGGTAATTCTACAAAGTCTGTGGGTGTAGCTGCTGTGCTGGACTGTCCTCATCACTCCTTTAGCTTTTTACTTTTGCACTTGCCATGGTTATGGTGTCCTGGAAACTCAGCGATGGACTGTTCTACAGATATACAGCGCTACACCTCGTAATATGACTGATCTACACGTTGTTGTTCTTCACTGTTTCAGATCTACGCGTATTGTAATCTAATTTTGTATACAGCTTCAAGGGTTCACACCCAGTGCCTTTTCTTTCCCAAAGGTTATGTACAAAAGCACAGAAGCGTTTCATGCCCCAATTCAATAATTTATACCAGATGCCATGTCGTTCTTCTTACAAGACACCAGAGGAGGTTTACGAATCCAATAATCACAGGCGGTAAGCGCTATTCTTGCGGACCACGTATTCTCCCCGAAGCCGAGAAAACTTACATGGTATCGTGAGTGCGAAAAGGTTAAAGCACGAGTGATGACCCCCTATCCAAAGTCAATGCACAGCTCCAGCCTCCATTACATACTACGATTATTTACATAGACTAATTCAATCATACGAGAACAAACGATAACTTACTATCTACGCTGGTTTTCATCGAGCTCGACATGAAGCTTTCATAGAAAGCTCGAGCATGAAGTGTCGATCGATACTGACTAGAACACGCCCCTGCCGGGCCTCAGCTATTTTTACATACAGCTACTAAGGTCTTCCTAACCGAGCTAGCGAGCTAGCGAACCCGAGAAGCCCGATCTCGGGCCCGACCAAAAATCTCGCGCCGGTTGATTGTCATTCATTCTTATTGACGATACTCGTAGGATCCTGAGTTCGTATAGAGTTAGCGATACTGAGACTTAAGGCCTCACAAAAACAAGATCTTCACGCTTATGACTTCTAACACTGCTGCTCTTGCCTTTGTACGAAGATCAACAGCGATGATCGACAGCCGTTTTATGAATAGCTCCTCTATCCTTCCGCTTCGGGCCATAGAAGAAACTTGGCAGTCAGGTCCCGGAGAATTGTCCTCCAGAGCCTGTGGCTGACAGCTCTCCAAGAGTTAAATTGTCAAGGCGAGCTGTCACCTCGATTTGGGCAGAAGCCGCTCTTGGGCGGAAAGCCTAGCCAAAAGCACTCCTGCTAAGGTCACCATTCCTTGGCTACTGGTCGAATCGGCCATGAAGTCGCCTACTAAACAGAAATGCCCCTTTTTTTTCTCCGAAACGCCATGCACATGACTGGATCTGGTCTGCTCTTGTTCAAGATCAGGCACTATCGACGGGCCATAAAAATGCAATTCACATCACAACCTGGTTATCATTTTCCTGACCCGAAAATAGTCAGCTAGACAGCTAGACAGCTCGACATCTGAACCTTGCATACAATCATTCGCCTCTAGCTTTGTTGACATCCAAGTCGACGTCCTCCATGCATCAAATGATGCTGAACCGCTGAAGATGATCCAAATCGAGCAATGAACGGCCTGATTCTTGTGCACAACGGCTTTCGTAGTATGGGGTTTCCATCCATTTCACCAAACGTATATGACGAATAATCCTAAAAGAGTCTCAAGCTACGGTTTTTGAAGTACGTCTTGTTAAGACGCCTTACAAATACATGAAGTATATAAGCCTCGAAGCCTTCCTCCCTGCTCAATTTGCGTGCAATGAAAGCTCAACTTGTCCTGGATCTCGAAGTCGGGTCAGACTCTAAGATACATTCAAGGCAATCAATTCCACGTTGTTGACATGCCCATAGCTCAAGGCCAACATCCCTCCAATCCTATTCATATCTCTGGCCAAAGCTCCACATGTTCTGGAGACTAAGCAGTAAGCGACTGCGGCCTCGGTGCCCCAAGGATCTAGACCCAAGTCGAGTATGATGTGAACAGGCTTCTGGTACGAATTTCATCCGCGACTGCTGGGAAATAGGGTCAATGCTATACAATCCGCAGTCTTGATGGCCTGCTTGACAATAATAAATCCCTTTTCCCTTCCGACTTCTCTGCATTCCTTTATCCAACACGAATGGAAGACGCATGCCTGCACCAGGGAAACAAGACGCTAACCACCATGCCTGAATGAACAAACGCCTCCCCAAGGTATCTCTGGAGATCTAGGCAAGTAAAGAAATCTTCCAGTAAAATTTCCAGATCATGCTTCATGCCGTGTCATCTACCATCATCACAACTTTCTCATGCCTTTCACTCCTCTTACCAAAAACGGACTTGGCATTTCATGAATATTAGGATCCCAGACCGGCACAGGATTTTCCTTCCTTCCATCTTCTAGGACACACTTCTCTACCCTTTGCGCCTGACTTACACCACCGGCTCTTGCCTGCGCTAGCTCCACTAGCGTTCTCCCACCGCCGTTCTGCCCAAGCAGGTTGCGTTGCATGACAGCTTTAAACATGTCGTTTTCGGTACCGCTCGTGGATGGCTTAGGCGGTGCTTTGCGAACAGGCGAGAAACCTGTATGCTTCGGACTTGGCGGCGAGGGTACTCGTGAAGGCCGTTCGGCTGCAGTCGGTGGGAAGAGAGTTGGTTGGGGGTGGCCGCTTAGTCGGTTCATCGGAGCCGTCTTTTGACGGAGAAGCCCAGGACGTCCAGGCCCCTTGAAAGGGTCTGGGAGACCCGACGGTGCTCTTGTTGGAGAAGGCAGATCAGGGAGGCTGTCTTCTTCGTCCTCGAGGATGATGGAAGTGCGTGGGGAAGAGGGCTGGGGTAATAGCCGGGACCTTTGTGCTGCGGCTGCGGCGAAAATGTTTTTGCTACTAGGGATGCTGGACGCGGTCGCGGCTGCTGTCCGTCGAGGGGAAAGAGAGAGACATGCGATTGACATGGGTGATGGATCAACCATCTGGACGTCCATGGGTGAGTCAAATTGAGTCCGCGCTCGCGATAATGGGCCACGAGCTCGTTTCTTGGGTGGTGTTTTTGACTCTATCACTGGTGGAGAATCAATGGAGAGACTGCTGAGGTCCGTTGATGATGGGAAGTCTGTATCTGCGCTTGTGCTGACTGATGAGAATGGGACACTGGCTTGTGGGGACGTGTCTCGCAAAGGCAAGGCTAGCTCCTTGGCTGGCTCTTCCGAGCTAGGCTGTGATGCAAGTCGTCGTTGTACCTCTGCCTCGACCAGGTTCTGCAACTCGTCTTCGAAGATCTTGTGCAATCTGTCTTTCTCAAGCTGGACCTGACGATCAATCTCAAGCCGTGCTTTCACCTCCCACTCCCGCCGTATAGTCGATTCCAACGCAGCTCTCATCCTTTCCTTTTCAATACTCATGTTCGAAGCTCTCGCCTCGGCTTCTTGGGCCTTCAACAAGGCCTGCTCCTCCTTCGTCCTCAAGACCCTACCCAACTCCACGACTTCTCTCTCTTTCCTTATCAATCTTACGGCGGGAAGATTCAGAAGGCTAGCGGTATCTGGTCTCTTCAACGGATTTACGGCTAAGCAGCTCTTGACCACGTTCTGCAGGTCCTGAGAGTAAATCGATGGCAATGGATCAACTCGACCTTCCTTGATCTTCTGGATGAGGTGGAAATGAGTTTTAGCGTTGAAAGGTGGGGTCCTCGCGCAGAGCTCATATATCACACAGCCTAACGACCATACATCCGAATGGAGAGTATATCGTTCCGCTGCACATATCTCAGGTGACATGTAGAAGGGTGTTCCCACATATGTCGATGCAAAATCGTGGGATTGCATCAATTTCGAGAGGCCAAAATCGCCAAGCTTGACCGAATTGTCTACGCCAAGGAAAACTGCAACGATTAGCTGTGAATAGAACACATTTGCACGCAGAACGTCCTACCATTCTCGGGCTTCAAATCCCGATGCAGGATCATCACTTGGTTCTTGCCCTTGAGACCCAATGGCTTTAGACCGTTGTTCGGCCCCATGACATTTGTGCCGGCCTCTGGCGCATCGACCCCATAATGGCATCTGTACAAAGCAGCGACAAGTTGCGAGAATATACTCCAGACATAGTCCTCGTCCGCGTATTGGTTTTTCTGCTTGAGCTTCTGAATCTCTTTACTCAAGTCTCCACCACCGCAGTACTCCATATATAGAAACAGCTCTTGATTTTGCTTGATATGCTCTCGATGATAGTATCCAACGATGTTTGGGTGCTTCAAGGAATTGAGAATTGAGAATTCAGCATGGAGCTGTTCGCGTTCTTTCTGAGACATCTTGATGTACTGTATTTCTTTGCGGCATAGTATCTAATATGCTGGTCAATCGTAAGAAAAGGAATTCCTGAGTGCTGACTTACATGGCCATCTGATGCTCTTCGGACCTTTCTGATGGTGCCAAAGGATCCTCGTCCTGCGACATGGTCAGTGTTTCATTCGATAATTCGCTGGGATGCCGTTAAAAGATTACCGATCGTCTCCAGTACTTCGTACTTCTCTGGGATGTCGGTCGTGGTGGCCATGATAGCGAGAGCCAATGATAATTGGAAAGACGAATGCAATGATTATGGACGTGAGGCTAATGAGGCATTGACAGCATCATGGGAAGTGGGAGACTGTTACAATGATTGTGAGCCCAACGCTACTGAGGTCCTGACAGCACCATGCAAGCTCAGGTGTGTCGAGTCTTCAACTAGCTGCATAGAACTTTGGACTAGTAAACATCGGGTGTTACCACAGCAACGGCAGGCAAAACGCTATTGTCTCCATCTAGCTGATGGGGATAACGGATTTAAAAATGCGCCACTGCTTGTCATTGTTTGAATCCACGGTGTGGTGGTAAATTTCTTTGTCGCTCGTTGCTGAACAGACCTTATCCCCTCGTTTTGTTTCGGCCACCATGGTCTTAAGGAAGGATCAGATTGAGGCTAGCCTCCTTGAAGAGAACAAGCTGATCCAGTCGGGGAAACTCAAAGAAGACACTCCTCTGGATCTCAGCGATAGCTTCAGTAAGCTGTGCGAAGCTTGCCGGCGGGGAGACCTAAAGCTCTGTCAGGAGATGATCACAGAAGGTGCTAACATTAACGCAAGAGATGCTTTCGATTATACACCGTTGATCTTGGTACCCACCCCTTCATAACACTCCGAACTCTCAAATCTGCGCTGTTTGATTGCTAACGCCTCAAGGCAAGGCTAGTCTTTGCGGCCACTACGAAGTTACACAGCTTCTTCTTGAATCAGGCGCCCTCTGTGAACGAGATACCTTTCAAGGAGAGCGATGCCTGTACAACGCCCTCAATGACAGGATACGAAACTTGCTACTATCCTACGACTACTCGAAATCCACGGATCCTTTGCAACCTTTTGCTTCCCATATTACCTCCCTCCTAACGCGAGACCATCCTCGGACCTCAGATATTGTCGTTGCAGGAGCAGGAGAGACATTTCATCTACATAAATTTGTACTGTCTGCAAGATCTCCCTATTTTTCCAACAAATTGTCGTTAGCACCCGATACAGCTTCTTGGAAATTGCCACCAGCTATTCCACCTCAAGCTTTCGGTATAGCTATACGGTATATATATTTTAGTGAAATACCCAACGACGTTGGAGGTGGACCCGGAACTGGTTTCTCGGAGGATGAGGTCCTAGAGGGTCTTGACAAGATTAGTAGACATTTAGAGATCAGAAGCTTGTGGGATGGTATCTTGGAAGCTGGCGATCGTAGACTCGCAAGACAACGCAGAACAGAAGAGATCGAAAGGGGTCGGACTCAGATTGAGAGTTGGTTCTTAGACAACGTGGTGAAGCATAAGGTTACCATTGATACCACCAAGGCAAGCACTGTCAGATGGGATCGAAACAATTCCATTTTTGCAGACGTTCTATTACAAGCAGACGAGTCGGAGGATGATGTCGACCATGAATCAACTGCTGATGACGGGCATCCACATCAAATTGACAGAACTGCTGGCCCAGTGAACGCAATACCCATTGGCCCAATGTCACAAATGTCACGTCCGCCATCAAGGAGTCGAAGACCGAGGAAATCTGTCCTTTTCCCTGTACACCGGGCAGTTCTGATTCGAGCAGAGTTCTTCTCGTTAATGTTTTCGTCTGGATTTCGCGAGGCGCAAAACACCGAACACCTGCAAATCGTACCCATAGACTGCTCGCCAGAAGTCCTCGAGGTTATTCTCACATTTCTCTACACCGAGAAGACTGACTTCCCTCTTGCGATAGCCATTGATGTGCTCTTTGCTGCCAATTACCTGCTAATTGAGAAATTGAAGCTCAAAGCTGCTGTAGTGATAAGTACGTTAGGCAATGGATCAATGTCGCAGATACCAGTACGACTTGATGCAGCAGAGGAGAGTCATCAGGAGGCAGAAGAGGCCATTAACATCTACGACGTCGTTCGTGCTGGCTGGCTCACACGAACACCGAGGCTTGAGGAGTTTGGGGCTCGATACATTGCTTATAGGTTGGAGGACTACATCGACGAGGATGACTTTGCAGACCTTGTGCGGGAGAGCGCTGCCAGAATAAAAGGGCGACAGGAGACAGACACTATTGAGCTTCTTGACGAGTAAGTCCTTTTACAATGTCCTACTCACCATAGCTGAAACCAATTCAGTATACGGTACTACTTGTCCGAGCGCTATCGCTTGCGATTCGAAGACTCCGGTATTGACA
This sequence comes from Lecanoromycetidae sp. Uapishka_2, assembly GCA_035521555.1. Taxonomy (NCBI): domain Eukaryota; kingdom Fungi; phylum Ascomycota; class Lecanoromycetes; species Lecanoromycetidae sp. Uapishka_2. The sequence goes on from JASZXT010000042.1 coordinate 60,300, forward strand.
TGCTGGAGGAAGATGCCGAGCATGAAGAATCAGTCAATGTCCAAACCGATCAGGCTACCGACAGTAAAGGCCCAGAAGATGAAGCTATTGATGTGAGCCAGCCTTCTATTGGCGATGCCCCGACAGCAGGCTTGGATGGAGCGACCAATCAATTTGCGAATGGGAAAATCTTCACATTAGACGGAGATCTTGCTGGAGACGAACTAGAGCAGGACGCTCTGAACTATCAAATATTGCTGGGGAAAATAGATAGTTTGTTAGATAGACTGAAGCTGGAAGCTTAAAATTTGTTATCATTTTCAGATAGGGCAATTTGGCCCGGCATCTTGTAGTATGCAGCGGGTTTTTTGTATAGTATTGTAGACCTCGAGACTTAGCCCGCGAAGACAACAATAGCCAATACTTGCACCCTTAAACATGCCATCTGTTACCTGACAGTGTATCAACCTTGCCTTCGCGCCGAGTATCACTCTAGTGTGATAAAGGAAGATTGTGAAAAAGTAAGAGGCAGAACATTGAGTACTCCGTAGATCTCGAATGTTTACACGGATGATCGACGCCTTGGCGTACTAACGAACAAATAGTATTGGAGGAGCGAGAGTACCTACATTGGATAGCTCGGATAGGATAACTCAACTTCTATGCTTTCCTAATCGTAGTGTCCATTGTCAATGCATCCATAAGCACGGTTTCTGTCCAATTGCCATCAAGATGTTCCTTTTTGTGAGTTATTTCTCCTCGGACTTTGCCTCACAAGAGTTGTCGTGGTAGCTATTGGGCGAACGCTCATAGCATTAGGAAAAGGACTTCGCATTGACTCTTGGCTGACCTGCCACTCTCTACAGCATAAGGGCCTCGACGTCATCACTCTTTTTCACAAACCCTCCGCACCATCCTCGCTCCGAGTATTGACACTCCTCAAACAAGTTTCCGCACATGCCTCAGAAACAGCAACGGAAGACCAAGCTACAGATCACACGCACCAGAACAAGCTTCAGCGAACCGAGTTCCAATTGAACGTTACAGAGGACCCGCCGACTGGGGATCAGTTAAGGACGATCCTGGAATACACAGGGGACCGGAAAGTAGGGCAGTTGGTGGACGGGGCGAGAGACGCCAATGATGCCATGAACAAACTGAAGCAAGATGTTGGGAAATTCAGGGCACCGGTGGTGAGCTATACCTGCTCCTGGGCATTGTATATGAGTGCTGATTGAATTGTAGACGGTGGATTGGATGAATGGTAGAGCTGGTACGTTCAACAAGGGCATGGTGATTGTGAGACTACTGACTGGAGCGATAGTGATAGGAGACGACGAGTCTGAGATCATGAAAATGATTGCTCAGCTGCCGAAAGAAACGAAGGCTGTGTAGATTGCTCCATTCGTATAATAATATGCCGACAGCTGAGAAGCCTGTTGTGCCGATTTGCGGGAAGATGTGAAATCCTCAAAGTCGTTGTTGCTAATCCTGCCATGCTGCATCGAAGGCAATCAGTATACTTGCTTCGAATTGATGGGGCCCAGACATGTCGAAGCAGCGATGAACCCTGTTGTATTGATGCAGCGATGAGTGTGGGAATTGTCTTCTACCATGCTGGCTGTGAGTTTCAACAAGTGAGCCGTAGCACTCTTGCGGCTTTACACAATTGGATGTGTCTGTCCGTAGATTGATGCAGGCCATACGATTGCGTACGTGTGCCTTCAAAGGGCACAGGCACCAGCACCTTGTGAAATCGGCTTGCACTTGAATTAGGTATTGAGACAAAGGGACCCGTCTATAAGAAGAGTCCTGAAAAGATCATGTCATTGATTTGCCTTTCTTGGCTTTCTATAGCACTGCTCGGATCACAGTCACATTGTTAGTGCGCTAGCCTCGAATTGAGGTTTTCTCTCCTTAAAATTTCTTCAACACCAACTTGACGCCACCTCACCCCTCGTTCCTTCCACTTTGATTAGCTTTGCAGCAAAGCTTCCGAATCACCAAATCTGCGTTGGATATTCAACGTCATCGCTGTGCAAGTGTGCTTCGATACATTTTGGATGGTATCAGCACTCAAAAGCATTGAACTCATCTCACAGCTTCTTCGAAGATCCGCCAGTAGCATATTGAGCAACCTCATATTCGCTTCCTCCCCATACATTCTATGGCTATGCCACTCATGGACATGAATACACCACAATACCCACCCCTGGTTCCACTGACCCTCTCCATGCCACCAGATGCGAAGGCGTTCTTCTCAACTTTTGGTGGCCAATTTGAGCCACGCAACTCTTTCCCCAGAACGCCTATTATCCTCAGATCGTTTCACGAAGACGATCGAGATGCCATGGTTGCGAAGTACCAGAGAGAATATCCTGCATTCTGCAAGACGATCACCCACCCAATCATGCCTTCCGACCTGTATGACTATTTTGACGCCGAAGGTATCCACAAGCATGGTTCTTCATTCCTTGTTGAAGTTCTTCGACAGATCGCTTCCAACAACGCGAGTCAACAGATAAAATTGCAGCGAGAGTTTCAAAACCGACAGAACGATGTTGCAGATTTTGCGAGGCGCTGGGTTAATACAAATGGAGAAGCCTTTTTCTATCTTAACCAACCGGTGACGGCAGATTATGGAATCAAGGAGCTCTTCACTGAGGAGGATATAAAGGGCCATGCCGAAGATTTTTTATCAGAAGTGGCAATCAAGATCAAGCACATGCGCCTGATGGAGGTGCAAACGGAAGAGCAGCGCGACCGTACGTATGCAATTCCTTAAACTGATACAGATGCTAATTCTATTTACGGTTGCTTCAGAAGCTCAAGGAGACCATGCAACACGTTCCCAGCAACAACATGAACAGGTGAACACAAACAGGACTATCCTGTCCGAATTTCAAGGCGGACTCCCACGCTACCCGTCCAATCAGAATACGCCAGTGTTCTCTGCTCCAGAGCATCTCCAACGGGATCCACGCTCACAAAGCAACATGCTTAGACTCGGCAACTTCTCTGATAGCCCCGCAGATCGCCGAATGAGTAGTACGGGCAATGCTCACAACGCCATGATTGGGGGTCTCATGAACATGCCTCCTCCAGGGCATCCTGTTCCTTTCGCTTTCAACAACCCGTACCAAATGTACCACATTGGTCCTCCTCCAATGACATCTCGTCAGGCAACATACGACGGCAATAGTATTCCAAGAGGCAAGAAGAACCCCACTAAGAGGATGTCTGACGATGCTCGTCGAGGGTCAAACACATCTACTTCTGGGCGTTCATCGTTCAGTCGTAGGCCCTCCAGCAATAGGCAGCAGATGCGCTCGCCGGAAATTTTCCATCCATTCCCTGGTCCGCAAGCGCAGCCTCTATTCCCAAATCCTCAGGCTAGTGGGCCCATTTGGCATTCTAATACCCAGCAGCAACTTCGACGCGTCGAAAATCTACCACCTACACCGTCGCTCCATGCGAGCGCCCAACAACCGCAAGTTGGTGTTCAGTACCACGCGCAAGGACAAGTCCACGATCCTTATCCAATTGTGCCAGATACGGCTATTGGGCCAGGCAGCAGTATCACCAATCTTCACGGGTCTATGCCTGAGCCAGCTGTAGAAGACGGTGCACAGAATATACTCCCTTCTACCGGGCAAGCCACCGCACAAACCGAAACCGTAGTAGACCCCAACTCATTTGGAGATCGGCTTTCTGTCTCCTTCTCAGAGCTCGCTGGTCCAGACAACCTCGAACTAGATCCTCAGAAGACTACACCTGGGCCGTCGCCGAACACGGGCCAAGGTGGTGCGCAGTGTACTCCTGAGAGATCCATACCGGTAACGGAGAATTGCAAGATCTGGATTGGAGGTTTACCCAAGGGTATAAGTCAAACCGAAATCGAGGAAGTCCTTCGGCAATGCCCAGGGTTTGTCGATATCTCTGGTCCCAAGACCAAATACAACGACCCTAATGTATCATTCTGTTTCGCCGAGTAAGTGACCCTTCAAAGAATCATCCTCTATCCAGCGTCATCTAATACTGCATTAGTTTTCAAGACCACAGTGCCGCCGAAAAAGCTTTGACCTTGATAAACCAGCTTCCACTTCCAGCTTCATGGTCGGAAGGTGGCCGACAGGTGTCTGTACGCTGGTCTAAAAGCCAAGAGTTATCTCCAGGTCATGTGCGGCACACACGCCAATCTTCCATTCGAGCGTCGCCGACAAAATCACGCAAAGCTAGTATCATGGCGGCTCCAACAGAACAGGGGAGCATCGAAGGGCATGATCATAGTCATGTAAAGTCTGGAGGTCCACAACACAACAAGAAGTCATCACGGACTCGAGGTCATGGTGATGTTGTGTCAGCAGATGGCCAGAACATGCAGGCAGAGTCTACTGATCCTGCCATCGTCAGGTCGAGTCGTCATTTTGAAGCGTCAGCCTCGAAGCCTGATGACCCCAAGACAGATCGACCTTCGCAACTTGGTCGAAGCACCAGAGGTCTTCACCCAGGTATCGGTGAGCAATTTTCAGGACCCACAATTAGTACAGCTCCAATCGAGCAGACAGACCCTGTGAATGAGACTGCTCTGAGGCAGATCCCGAAGGCTGTCAGTAGCCCTTCTGCGCTTGATGGGTCGCCAGAGGCGGCAATCCCACCCAATGACAAGTATTCGAAGAAGATTAGAAAGAACAACAAGAGAAAGGTGGACGCATCGAAGAAGCCGTACGTTTCCGACGGCAAAGAAAGAGACCCTCCGGATGAGAAATGTCATTCTGAGCAGACAGCACCACATGCTGGTGGTAAGAGCACGATAGATGAAGCTCACGGACAGAACACAAAGAGCCCGGCAAATACACTACTCCAGGATCCTAAAGCTGAATTCAAGACCAGCTCAACCAAATCGTCATCAAATAAGGTTTTCGGTACTCACAGCAAGTCGACCACCAAACCTGAATCGCATCAGTCTCCGCCTTTCGTCGATCCTAAGACTCCTCACCATGATGCACAATCGGCGATTGTCCAAAAGCACGGAAGCTCAGCTTCTTATCCTGGGAAGGGCGCCGATCTGAATACTGCACATACAAGCGAAACATTGAAAACAACAGCCATGGCAACGCGCCTTTCGCGAGGCCAGGGTGCAACATCACAGGCGATGACTCGCGAAACCAGCGCTTCTACACATGAACGTGGAGCTAGCGTCTCTCCGAAGTTGGCTTCCACAACGGCAACTTCCCCCCTCCCCACTGAGCGCTCAAACAGCATAGTAGACAACAAGAAGTCCTCCCAATTGACTCAATATCAAGCACCGACCTCAGGCATTGATCCAGCCCAACTGCGCAACAAGCTCGAAGACAGTGCAGGTGCCAAAGAAGTCACTTGGGCTGACAATGAGCCATCCGCGCATCAAGACCCAATCCAGGAGAAACAAACTACAAATGTTCCGTTAACGTCTATAGCTGTCGGGAAAACTGTTGATACAGTTCCTGGCCCTACAGATGCTAGCTGGTCCATTCAAGGTTCATCTCGTGGTCGCAAAAATAACAGCGTTTCCAAAGCTCAGAACATGGTCCAAATTCCCAATCCTATCTCAGGTCAGACTCGCAACTCGACCCAAGGCGAGCTAGTCCCAGAGAAGCTGCAAATGAAAGGAAATCCCTCAAGCAAAATAACAAAGACAGAGGCGAAGTCAGGTACGAAACCAGATATGAAGACAACCGAGAAGACAAATGCGAAGCCAGGGATGGTGTCATCTTCAAAGTCAAATGTGTATGTCGATGAGGGAACGGATTTGAAAACAGCTATGGGGCAGAATGTGAAGACAAATTCGAAGGCAGATGCAAGTAATACAGCAGCAGACGCAACAGGGCAGACGGACTATGCTGAGAAGGGATCACCAAAGAGTGAGATAGACGCTGGTAAAGCTAGTCAACAGAGAGCTTCTGCGAAGACACCACTGAAGGCGCCGGCAACTGTGACAGCAAACGCGATGCCTTCGCTCTCAGGTTCTGGCTATAGTAGCCCAGAACGCAAGAAGCCATCTTTTGTGCCAGAGCGCTCAAGCTCACTGGCAGTAGTCTCAACTCCGATCAAAACACATCATAGAAAGAAGCCGAGAAACTTCACACCTTCGAAGGAGGAAGCTGAGACTGTAAAAAAAGAATCTACGGAGGAGAAAAGTATGGTATGTACCTAGCTTTATCTTTCTAGATAGCTCAGATGTCATACATAGCTACATTTCCCAAGTGAATTATAATATGAAGATAAGGCTAGGCTGTCACACCGGCTGACGCGAATCCTTGTATAGCATGTTTCGGTTGGACATCCTTCGACCAATACATCGGGTTCTGTTGTCAGAGAATCAGATACATTTATGCCGCAGGAGGAAGAGCCGAATAAGGTGAATGAGGGCCCTCCGTCAGCTCTTCAACCAGGCAAAATTTCATTGAGCCCGGACACCTCCGCTGAAAGGGCTGATCCTCATTTTACCAATCCCTTACAAACAAGGCAAATGACCAATCCAGAGCCTGAAACGCCATGGGATGGCCACTTTTCGAATGAGAGACATTTTCCCAAGCCCAAGGCCATCTTACTGGACACCAATGCACGGATCCTGCCTGTTCCCAATCTCCATCACCAGAAGTGCGCTACTGCCGTTGTAGACTACTACCGCGAGAAGTCTCGTTACCAAAATGCGTATCTAAAGGGCGCACTGAAGAGCGATATCCCCTTCTCCCAGTATGAGGACCTCAATCCTACGTCAGGGGATCCTTTGTTCAGACCTCCCTCACATCAATCGAATGCGATATACACTTGGAGAGAGTCCGGCTTCCACCGCCTTTCAGAATCTTGTCAATTAGAGCCTGAGAATCCTATATTAGCCCGGCTACCAGCGATTCCGGATGTTGTCGATGCAAAGGAAAGCGTGGAAGATTCCTTGAAGCGAGGAAAGTCGCTAATCAAAGTCGCTGATTACGTGCATCTTAATGGAGAACTTCAGGCAATGTTAGGACTTCGAAGTGCAGAAGAACAAGGTGCGAAATATCAGACGGCGAATACTTCTCAACTAACGTCCAAAAAGAACACGATTTCCAAGCAAGCTTTGAGGGCGGATGAGGCAGAAGAGTCTCAGATAGAACGAAGCGATACTTCAAAAGACTTATACGCTCCCCTTGTCCCATACAAGGAGATCAAGTTGCCTTCACCGAAGGAAGTGGACCCTAATCTCCACGAAGAAAATGCATCAGACCCAAATTTGCAAGAATTGACAGAAATGGGGTCGGCTGCGTCCGAAAATTCTGCAAATCTGGCTGGTACAGAGCTGCAAGGACCTGTTGCATCTCTTTTTGCCGAACACGCTCAGGATGCCCTTCGCTTCAATCTCTCACGGGACTGGTCGCTGCACAAGGCCGTACCTCTTAATAACTCTGATACATATGATCCCATGTCCCCAGCTTTCACTAGGGAAGGATATTGGCTCACAATAATGAATTCTGACGATAGTGCAATTAACAATCACCAAGTTGAAGAAGGGTCCGAGCAAGCCAAGCGAGCCGTAGGTCTTGTGAATCTGGCACAAGCAGCCTTCGACGATATGGGGAAGCCCATCACCAAGGGCGTAGAAAGTAAAGGAGGTGATCGAAGGACCAGGCAGATCAAGCGCGGCAATATTGCGTTGTCAGAAAAACATGGGTTTGTGGGTAAGCTCAAGCATCGAATGAGCCCTCTTCGGTGGGTTGTCTCTAAGCCCCATGTTCTAGAACAAGCAACGGCGGTACCATCGTCTCTAAGCAATTCACTGCTTTGTTCAGGACTTTCCAGCAGCCAACTTGTGCAACGCGACATCAATACCGCTGAGAAATCTAGTCTAGCTACTCGCACTTCCACCACTGAGAAGACACGCATCCACGTGGACGAGTCCGGAAATCAGGCTGTAGGGTTGGAAGGTTCTGCAAATCGGGATGTGTTTCCGTCAGGGCTAGCGTCGCGACTAAGATCGCAGCAGGAAATCAAGCCAGGAGAATTTAGTCAGCAGAAACAGATAGTCCATGAGCTACAAGACTCGGACTTTGAGAAGGAGGAGCAGGAGTTGGAGAAGAAAGAGCAGAAATTTGAAAAAAAGAAACAAGAAGCAGAAAGACTCAGACATGAGCGCGCCTTCGCAGGGTCTGACTTATCTAGGTTAGGCTCCAATGTCTTGACTGCTCTGGAGGGTATGAACCCGGGAGACCAATCCGTGCAACAGGCTACAGGGTTCAAAGGTATCAATATTGACGATAGCGGACCAGGGTTTACACAGAGTGCAGACGTCGACATGAGTATTGAGAAGACGGAGAAGGAGCCGAGATCGTACGAGTCCTCAAGCTCAGGGCCGATTATTTTAACTCCACCAAGTGACACGTTGAAAGATAAGGACAACATGCTGTTAATTGATGATAAAGAGGCTGCATGGGTCGCTAAGTTTTGGGTGGAATTGAATGAGGAGGATAACTCCAACGAGGATGGTGGGAAAGCTCTTTCCAAGACAACGGCCGAACGTCCGGAGTCTGAGAAAGGGGGAGAGGGTGATCAGATCGAGGATGCTGAAAAGGCTCAATCGAATGTGGATCATTCGAGATCTGAGAAAGGTGGAGGTGGAGATCAGACTGAGGATGATGGACAAAATCGTTTGGAACGGGTGTCTCGTTCTCCTGAGTTTGACGTTGATTCGCCAGACATTTCGGACAACGAAGCGGTGGCGAACTATTTTCCGTGAACAGTAGGTAAAGAGCATTGAGTGTATGAAACTGAACATAGATCTTAGCATGATAGCAGTATGGGACGGTCGCGAAGAAAGTGCTTTTCCTTATGGTACTTCTGCTGTTCGCAGAGTCTGGAAATGTGGTACATCGGGTTTTGAGAGTCCTGACTGCATTGTGAATTGATAGATCAGGATAATAAATCTATTCAGAAGCAAATAGTCTTTTTGATCAATTCATAGCCTCTACTGGGTGCTACTTTTCGTGTATGGGAAACAGATATGCCATAGTGCATGCTGAATGACAAAGTTAGTACCTTGTCGTTCGATATTTGGGAGCTAGCAACCAGCACAGCGATGGCGAGCTGGAATTCGGCTCGATGAGTCAACGCATTCTAGCTTTCGTTTCAATGCAAGCTATGCTATGTACTACAGCGACGCCATTACTTCGTGAAAGCATTAGATCAGATTTTCGTTTCCATGTCGTCCAGTAGCCGTATGCATGATCCATTACCTCCCCCCTTGCTACATCTCGCCTGCGGATCTAAAAATGCAATTAAAGAAGCCAGACTGATTTACCTCGAGAAAACACGTTTTTTGGTAACACAAGTATTGGAATGTAAAGATTAACAAGCCTCAAGCTCATCAGAGAATGGTTCCAAATGATCCGTCATTTGGAAGTGCTTTGCGCGGGCTTGCCGACTTACCGTTGGGGTCGACGATTGGCTTGCGATGCCTATGAATCAAGTCAGCACGAATTCAGAGTCAGAGTCTTGGAACGTCGTACCTGAAGGTGAACCCAACGAAAAGTCCCTTTCCCATCTTCTCATCACGATCCGCCATATTCTCTAGCGCGGTCTGCTTATCATGCACTTCCTTGTATTTGGCCATATCCGCCTCGTTGGCGAAGTCATCGAAATAGCCAGCATCAGTCTCACCATCTAATTCCGGAACGAAGGGTGCACGCTGCTCTCGCAATTTTGACCAGTCCACCTCTGCGAAATAGACGTGCTTGTAGATCTCATTGATATTACGGAAGCGGTTCTTCTTCGAATTCACGCAGCGCTGGATTAAGTCCCAGGTACGTGGTGAAAGAAAGTAGTTTGGATCTTCAAATTTGGGCTTCCTGAGGACCTTCTCCCAATTGCGCAGATTCTGCCATGTCTCATCCACAGTAGCGCCTGCGAATGGTGGGTAGCCTGACAAGGCTTCAAACAGCATGCAGCCAAGGGACCAGTAATCGACTGTGAAGTCGTACTGTTCGCCTTTCAGCACTTCTGGAGCCATGTAATCTGGCGACCCGACGATTGACTTCGCATAATTGACCTCGCGACCACGAAGGGAACGATAACCCTCTCGTCGCTCAGCTACTGAGCGCTCTTCCATAGGATGACCAAAAGGAGCTGAAAGCTGACCCACTTCCTCAAGCTTGATACGCATAGATTCAAACTTCTGGGGCGACAGCATACCAGCTGCAAGGCCGAAGTCTGTAAGCTTGACATGACCAGTGGCGTCGATAAGAAAATTCTCGGGCTTTAAGTCACGATGGATGTAGCCCAATTGATGCAAAGCATCAACGCAGCAGAACATTTCCGCAATGTAGAAACGGGAATGGCGATTGTGCAATACACCAGTGTTGTTAAGCAGCGTCCGAAAATCACCTCCTGGAACGTATTCCTACACGTGAGTGTCAGTCTAGTTCTCGACTCGGGCCTGAGGACAGCGTACCATGGCCAAATATATACTCTTCTCGTCCTGGAAGGCATAGAGCAATTTCACCAGCCAATCACTCTTTGCTGCTGTCAAAATATCTCGCTCTGTCAATATATGCCTGATCTCGTCCAGCTTGAAAAGCAACTTCTTGCTCATAACCTTCAGCGCGCACACTTCTCTTGTATCCTTCTTCGCTGCAAGATAGACCTGACCGTATCCGCCCTGTCCGACTTGAGTAAGAATCTGGAAGTCACCATGTTGCAGTCTGGTACGGCGTTTTCGGAGATTGGCTCGCTCTCTGCCTAGGTATTTGTGTCTTGCAGCTTCATATTCTTCTGCAGGTGTTGCTGGAGGAGGCGGGAATTGCGCGTTGAAGGCAGACTCACGACCCTGGCGGTGAGATACATAGCTAAGCAGGTCAAAATAGTGGTCGAGGAAGTCTGTCAACTGTTAGTCTTGGGAAGAGATCCAGATGTTGGAGGAGCTTACATAGCTGAGTGACATTTGCTAGACGTTTCACCTTCGGCAACTGCAATTTTTCCAACTCTTCTGCTGTAAGACCACGCTGAGTATTGTAACGAGGCTTCGCCCCAGAATCTGTATCTCTCACTTGGTATGGCTCTTGTCGGGACACTGCAGCTTGATTGGGCGAAGGCTTCGATTGCCGTACCCCTGGTGGAGTGTTTTCCTTTCCCTGCTTCCGCGTTGGACTACCTGGGCCTAAGCTATATTCTGAGCGGTTGACACTCTGATCCAAGCTTTCCTCGAAGACTTGTCTACCGGCCTTGTTCGGCGAGCTCGGGCTCAATTGTTGTCTGCCAAGCTTTACTGGACTTCCGGGATCAAGTCTCATAGCATTTTCAAAAGCATCTGGTAGTTCAGTGGCTCCTGGAGGAAGCTTGCTCTTGCTGGGACTTCCCTGCGGTGTTGCATAGGGAGATGTAAATCCGGCGCCTGTTGGCGTGCGAGGTGCATCGTAGATCTCGTTTCCAGAGCGAGTGTGCAGTAGAGGAGGCGGCATTGGCATGGTAAAGTTGGGCTTGCCTTTTCCTAACGGCGAGGGTGGAGGACCGGCAGCAGCCATGTCGGTTATGAGGCCTTCCGTAAGATGTGTTGACAGTGACAGGCCAGGGCCTCCTTGTAGGCTTGTTGAAACCTCGTTGCTATTGTGGAATACACCACTTTAGATAGCTTAGACTGTCCAAGAGGTTACTGAGTCATCAACCAGGTTCTGCCTCATAGTGATATGGCGCGGGTATGCAACATCAATTGCGCAATGAAGATGGCCAATGTTTGAATTATCCATCCCCTCGGCAACCAGCCGCTAGAAGCTATTACTAGATCGAAGAGCAAGTACCCTCGTCCCTCACGAGCCTTAGCACAATAGCCTCGCCACCTCCTTTCTACAAATTATCTTGCTGAAGTGGCCACTATAATCACATGTCACCTCGGAATTCTATTGCTTTGATCTGATCTAGCAATTCGTAGAGGTGATAACAAAAGCCATAAAATCCTCTCCGAGAAAATGGCCGGGCCCTTCACAAACCCTTGCGGTTGACTTTCTAGCATTATGACTGTTAAGATGGCTATGTCCGATGGTATACCTCGAAGCCGAGGAACCTACTTTGGAGATGCTGATACATCTTTAAGAAGAGGTAGTAGACTAGGAATTATCGCCCTGGATGTATTAGACAAGAATACCACAGTACCAGTCTTGCCTCGAGAAGACAGCATTGAGGTGCATTAGCTATCTGATTCCTTTCTTCTATGATTACCCTCAGACCTCCAATGGAGTGGCCGAGTGAGTAGAGGCAGTGAAACATTTCGTGTCCAAAGCTCCGGTTTCGACAGTAAGGTAGACAGCCTCCATCAGCGAACGCTAGCATTGAACGTCTTGGATAGCTAGCTCTAACAAAAGCATCCCATCTATAGCGTGCTCTGTTTCATTTCATCACAAATTTTTCACGTCTCTCTTCTGCATCCTACTTGTAGCGAATATTGAAAGAGGACGACTTTGACTTCCACGCGTGTATTCCCTGTTTGATCAGGCAGACCTCTAAGCTCGACCTCCCAACCAGCACCCCTTCAAACGCGTCTGTCACCTTACACGTACAATGTTCTATAGCCATGAGAGTACATTGAATACTCAGTCACTTGTCTCAAGTAGCACAGCTAATGACCCTCTCTAGTCCTTACTTCCAGAGAGGGAGGCGTAGCAACAGTGTGGTACGTTTGTCCACCTTGAAATTGACCCAAGAACCATATGCTGATAGCCACAGGCTGGTCGCGACACTTGGATCCAAATCCATCTCAAAGCGTATCAATCGAAAGGCAATCCTCGATGTCAACGTGCCAAAAACATGCCAGATCATCATCGAACCGGAAGCGCCCATGGCTTTGAGGCTACAGAGTAATTTGCTGTAAGTCCCATGTTCAGCTTCTCTTATATGTGCTGACATACATCTTCCTATATTAGCTATGGCGTCTCCCGCGTCTTCAATCAACAGTGTGGATATGTTCTCTCGGATGCACAGATTGCCCAGAGTAACATGAGAGCACTCATCAACGCCGTCAAGACATCCGAGCTCGATCCAAACGCTGGGAAGGCGCGGTAAGCTCATATAGCTGGGCGAATACTATTATCACTTACTCTTCTTGTAGGCCCGATCAGCTCATGCTCCAGGATGATCCAGCCTTTCTTCCTGACTTTTCCTTTCCCGGCATCGATATTGACTTGTCCGCCCTTGATATATCTACCGTGGATACTTCTCGCCGATCTAGTATACTGTGGCCTCATTCACAGCGCTCCAGTCTATCAAGCCACGTAGACGCCGACGAGTCCATGCTAGGTCTCATCATACCCAGCTCTCATAGCGGAGGTGCAGGAGGTTTAGGTGGTTTCATCTTACCGGAAGAGGACCTCGGCTCAGCTCAACGAAGGGCGAGGCTTGAGGGTCTGCTGGATGACGATGACGAAGGTTTCAACGTCGATCCTGGATTCAGCATCGACGCAGATGGTAATCTCATCGAAGAGCGTACGCCTGGTCCCGGCGTCGCTGTATCTGGTGGCATGAGGCTGGACAGTGACTCTGCTGCAAGGAGCCGTGTTCGGCAAGAGCTACTAGAAGGCTTGCAAGCGGGCCAGATTGAGGTATGTACGTATCCCTAGCAAAACTCCTCCAACTGAATTCATTTGCTAGCCTGGTGCTATGGATATTGATCTTGACCTTCCCACATTCAATGACGAGGATATCATACTTCCAGATGCCGAAGCTTTCCCTCCAATGGTACCACCAGCAGCTGGCGCTGTAATCCCTGGATCATCGTCTGAAGTACCAAAGGAGCATGAATCGTCAGAGTCTGCCGAAGCTCCTCTGCGGCGCAAACGTCGCCCACCTAAGCAACTACCAGTAGACGAGAGACAGGAGTTGCATAACGCTGATCTTGCGCAGTGGAAGGCTGACTATGTAGCCAACATGGCAGAAGCAAAGGAAGCCAAGAAAGTCCATCAACTCCCTTCGCAAGCGAAAAAGAATGCTGCATTCTGGGTCATGGGTGTAGGTATCGGTGGTGTCGGTGTGGGCCTGGGTAGCTCTGATTTCAAGAGCCCACTTAACATGTTCGCAGGGGGCACTCTGATGGAAGCTTTGACAGGCATAAAGACAGCATCAACGGGAAGCAAGAGAGGTCGCAGCGATGAGGAAGATCACGGTTCAGAAAGCGAAGCCCGGCGACTACGAGGGAGAGATAGTGATGAAGAGCAAGTGGGCCGCGGTGATCAAGTTTTGCTCAACGACGATGATCCGTTAATCATCACAGCAGACGAGGTAAGACTTAGCCAGGACGATGAGTAGTATGGCTGCTAACACGCTTCAAGGAGATTGAAATCGGGCGGCATGCTCCAGCGCCCCTCGAAGATCCTTCTTTCCCATGGAACGTCAGCTCAGCTATTGGATCTCGCCAAGGCTCCGTGGCTCAAGTTCGCGGCTTTGCCAGTAGCATTGGCGGCTTTCCTACCAGCGCTGGCGCACCAAGCTCTTTACGAGGCGCTGGAGGTGTAGGACCTAGTTCGCTGGATCGACGTGCCAGCCGAGTCCCCACGGCTAGTCCACTCGTTGGCCGTGGTCAAGAGCGGTACAGCAGTCTCGAGCTTCCCATTCGCGAGGACGACGATGAACTCCTGGGTGGTCATGTGAATTTAAGTGACCACGCCGATGATTTCCAGCTTTATGGCCCAGGAGCCGCAGTCGATACACAAACAGCAGCAGATTCTCAATGGGTCAAGGCAGCTTTGGATCGTGAAGCCCATAATTTCCTCGACTTCGTCAAAGCTGAGATTGACGCCATCCCAGCCCCTGCTGATGAGGAAGAAGACGAACTTTCAGGTGATGGTCAACCAAAAGCTTCAGTACTCTTCGAAAATCTTTTGCCCCCAATACAACACTCGAAAGTGGTCGCAGCACAAGCCTTGCATCATGTTCTTGCTCTTGCAACAAAGAGCCTTATCATTGTTCGACAGGACCAGCCTTACGGTCCAATCGATCTAACCCTACCCGTTGGAGTGTGAGAGGCCTTACGAATCCTTCCAGCCAACGACATCGACATCGTCAGACCCCGATCACCTCCTCGCATGAGGACAACACGCGCGTACATCTTCCGTTTCTCGATCGCTGTCACATCTAACTTGTCATATGTTGCTCATATTGCTGAATACCTTGCTGCATTTTGCTATTTCTAGCGTATACCCCACCATGTACAACACCGCGTTGCTTTGATGTAAGATTTCGCAGATAATATGGTTCAATCAATTGCTTCTGCTCCTTCCTCCAGCTGCTGATTACATGTGCGACATGTTGCTCCCGTGCACATTACACTGGACTGATGCAGAATCGAAGGAGTAAGATACCCTATATCGATGTCGATGCATGTCCGAATGGGGTTTTACTTGCGTTTCACCCGTCGCCTGAGTTTCTTCGCATTTGCTATCTTTCTTCTACAGACCTGGTTGTTCAAAGCAGCCATTACAGAACCCCGGCCCAAACGGCTCGTAGGCCGAATGACGCAAGTCGCGGGAAAAACACCTTCTGAGCAATGTTGCACCAGATTACATTGTGACTGATCGAAACCTGTTGTACTTGTGTCTTATATATCATATAACATCTTCGCGCCTTCAAAGCCAACCAATCTATGTTGCGCAATTTCTCCGTCTTGCTTTCATCATTGAAAAACTAAGCTGTTCCTCACAATATTAGCCTATCACTAACTCAGAAACCACTCTGTCACCATTGTCATGCCTAAAGTACAGGAGCATCCTGATCATCCAGGGGGAGGAAGAAAATATGGGGCCTTCCAAACAGAGATATATATGGATGGTCTTCTCAAGAATAGATTACCAACGGTGACTACAGATCCAAACAAACTCGAGCAGCAAGCAAGGGAACACCTTGGTGCTAGGAGTTTCAATTATGTCGCCGGAGGCGCTGGTGAGAAGGCTACCATGGATGCAAATCGTCTTGCTTTTAGGCAGTGGAAGGTAAGCTTCCTGCTTCTATAACTATCTTCGGCCCCCAGCTACCCAATCCTTTCAGATGATCCCCCGCATGCTCAGGCCCACGACCCACAGAGACCTGCGAACCGAACTGTTCGGCCACAAGCTCGAAAGTCCTTTACTCATTGCGCCAGTCGGGGTACAAACCATCTTCCACCAGGACAAAGAACTCGGTGTTGCAGAAGTAGCCACAGAGATCGGCGTCCCTTACATCCTCAGCACAGCTTCAAGTAGCAGCATCGAAGATGTTGCGAAAGCTAGCGGCGATGGTGTGAGATTCTTCCAGCTCTACTGGCCGCAGGACGACGAGATCACGATTTCGGTAAGCTTTCCATGGCCGGGGAAAACAAAGTCTATGACTGACATTTCATCCTCCACAGCTCCTTCGCCGCGCCAAGTCAAACGGCTACACAGTCCTTCTCGTAACCCTCGACACCTGGACTCTCTCCTGGCGCCCTGCCGACCTCGATAACGCATATATACCCTTCGCCAGCGGCATCGGGGACCAAACTGGCTTCAGTGACCCTGTCTTCCGGCGCAAATTCAAAGAAACTCATAGCAAAGAAGTCGAAGACGATATCCTTCTCGCATCGCGAGAATGGGAAAAGGACGTCTTCAGTGGCGCGGCACATACCTGGGAACAACTTGAATTGCTAAAGAAAGAGTGGGATGGGCCGATTGTACTGAAGGGTATCCAGCATGTTGAGGATGCGAAGATGGCGGTTGAGGCGGGTATGGATGGGATTGTGGTGAGCAATCATGGCGGCAGGCAGTTGGATGGAGCGGTGGGGAGTTTGGAGGTGCTGCCGGAGATTGTGGAAGCTGTGGGAGATCAGCTTACTGTGTTGTTTGATAGTGGGATTAGGACGGGTGTGGATATTATTAAGGCGTTGAGTTTAGGAGCGAAAGGGGTGTTGATTGGACGGTAAGATATCGCTCTTGACTTTGCTGAGGGAACTGGTATGCTGATGGATCTAGGCCGTTTGTCTATGGGCTTGCGATCGGAGGCAAGCTTGGAGCTCGAGATGCTGTAAGAGGCTTATTGGCGGATCTGGATCAGAGTATGGGGTTGTCTGGAATTCGAACTATAGCGGATTGCAATAGGTCTATGATTCGACGAGTGCAGTACGGAGGTGATGTGATATCGAGTCATTAGGCAATGAGATTGTATAGAGTAATGTTGGATTTCCAAAAGCAATGGAACACCTTTAGCATTCACTCCACGTGCCAGCCATGCCTCGTGATTCATATACACATTTATCTACAATCATCCATCACGTATGTACACCCCCACCCCTTCTTCTCGTCTCGCGCAGCCATCATAATTCCCTAGTCCCATCCGCACTCCTCACATATTCCTCATAGCCGTTCTCTCCCACCAGCCTCGCCCCCTCCACTTCTCCTTCAGAAATTCCATACCAGTCTTTCCGCGGTATCCAACCAATATACGCGCGATCCCCAAACCCACCAATCCAATAAACCTCCTCCACAACCAACCTCCCCCACCAACTCTCATGAATCTCATTCCCCGGCAACCAAGCCTCCGCATCCGGATGCCTCCCCAGAAAGCACTCTTCCACACCCTCCGCTTCCACCTCCTCTTTAGAAATAGGCTCAATATACCCAATCAGACTAAAGCGCGGCATATTCGCCGGCGAGTACGTGTAGATATCACCACTCGGGGGCGCTGAGGCCGGAGGGTGCCATCGCAGGGAGAGGGTGACATTGGAGCCCGATTTCATGTTGCGGAAGGTGGTAGCAATGCTTATTGCGAGTATTGTGGGAGAGGCGGGGGATGAAGGACAGGAGGCGTAGTAGTCCATTAGGCCGATGGGAGCTCCATCTAGACCATCTGGTGTGCCCCATGAGAGGTGTGGAGTGTCTGAGAGTGAGGGTTGGGTGGAGAG
>JASZXT010000043.1:0-78149 GCA_035521555.1 Lecanoromycetidae sp. Uapishka_2
TCCATACACCCACCATCGACATTCAGAACGTACTTGTCGCCAACCGACTAGCCGCATTCTTTGCATCAACCCGATCATCATCTGGCTCCTCCGCAACCCCTTTCAAACTCCCCGCTCCACTAGCCGCCCTTTTTCTTGCTCCCTCCTCCCCATTAACCCCATCCTCCTCTTTCACCGGCGCCGGAAATCCACCGCTAACGCTCCGTTCCAATGCGTCTTGCCTCCTGGGTACGCCACTCCAGGCATCGCCTCTCGGGCCTTGGCTAGCTGCCATGCTGGATCTACGGATGACTGGGTGTGCTTCTCGTCCAAGACGCGAGAGACCACCAGTTGCGTCAATCGCGCGAACATCTGGGCGGACGGATTCTAGGGTAGCGAGGGTGCGGCGCTCGGCTTCAATTTCGCGGAGTACATATTCGCGTATACTTACTCGGAGGTCTGCGGCTGTGCGGGCGAACCAGCGTCGCTTTTCTTGGAGCAAATTTGCTGTGACGCGTTGAGTCTTCTGCGCGAGATATAGCTCGTGACTTCGGGCTTCGTCCAGTGCATTGATGGCTTCGTCGACTTTTTCTCGGCGTACAGAGCTGCTGGACTTCAGTCTGTCGGCTGAAGCGAGCTTACTGCGCGTGGCTTGCTGGGCGGAGAGGAGGTCACGGAGGAGAATGTGTCGATTTGTGAGGGTTTCTTTGACAATCAGGGCGTCCGAGGAGTGGTAGTTGAGAGGGTCGCCGAGAGTGGTGGCTTCGGCAGTACCTTGGGCAGCGTGATAATCCCCTGTCATTTGGACGATCTTGCCAAGCTTGCGGTAGGCACTTGCCAGGCCTGGATGGGTCTCCTGAACGTGCATAGCCCCGAGCTTGACACCGAGATCTGATTCTGCTAGGCCAAGTCCTATATATCATTAGCCTGCCTCACATTGACCAGGAATAGTACACCCACCTCGTCGAGCCTTGACCACTCTGTCTACCTTCTGCCCAGTCTCCATAGTACCAAGGTAGAATAGCTTAACTATAGGCCGAGCATCATGCAGCTCAGGCGTATCATCAGGTGGCGGCGCAAATTGCTTGATGACTTTCCTTCGTACACCAGTAGCTGGCTGCTTCATCCTAATCATAGGACTATAGCCAGCGTCACTTTCAACGAAGAATACCATTTCATCATCTCTCATCAGTACATCATTGCCGCAGACATAGTTCAGCCACCTTTGCATTGAGGCCTTGGTACGATTTTCATCCTCATCTGTGCCTGCCCCAGCGGAAGTCAAAGCTGAAGGTACAGCTGGCACGAATGCTTCAGGGTTCGAGGATATTAGGTGATCTGCCAGCTTCGAAAACTCGGAGTGAGTTCGTTTGATGTCTCTGACTTGTGTGGTGCGAAATTTGGGGAGATTCGTCTATGGCAAGGGTTAGATTCGAGCACAGCAGGTGTTACTGCATGATGCTTACATGTACGTCAAACCTGATGGCAGGGTCTTTCTTCCCAGTCCTCTCCAGCCCAGTGACCTTCGCTTGTATTTTGTATTGTGGAGGTCTTTGGCCGGGGCGAGCACCTTGATGATATCTACCGGGCCCAGGCCCTCGTTGATGCTGCTGCGCATGGAGGGACTGCTGGTATCGCTCTTGTTGCCTTTGCTGCTGTATTTGTTGCTGTCTCAACTCCTCCTCAGTCAATGGTGGGCCTTGGAAGCGTATATCCGGCATCCCTCCACCATCCGCCCGCTTAGGAGCTCTCCCCATGCCATTCTGCTGGGGCAGTGGAGGGGTATCAGGAATTGAGGGACTCAAAGGCTCAGGATCCTGCTCTTCTTGATATTCTTGTTGCTGCGATTCAGGTGCAGATTTATTGTGTTTCGCCAATGGCGACGAAGGTGCGCTGCCCGGCTCTGACGGATTAAAAGTGGTCTTTGTTGGCTGGGGCGTTGGCTGGGGCGAGGATTGCCATGGATCTGAGCCAGCAGGATGATCTGGATCATTTGGGAGTGAAGAATAGTCCATTGTAAGCGTAACGTTCACCGAGATTACTATGTCAAGTAGATGGGTAGTAGGCTCGAGGCAATGGAGATGCCGCAGTTTAAGCCTCTCGGAATTGGCTGATATTCAATTTGGCTCGGCGATGGTGATGGTGGCGCCAATGGCAATAGTGACTTCCTTGGATGTCGTGATGCTGGGTTCACCACTGGGTCGCCAACAACGACAATAACCTTGGATGGGGTAGATGGATCGGCACGAACTTGCTTCTGGACAGGTTTGATCTGTAGACAGAGAGATCTGGTGCAACGCTTAGACCCAAAGCTCTGTGCATTGGTCCTGGACCTTATGCAGAAGCTCTATGATGTTCACGTTATACCTACACCAAGTCCCACTGGCGAGAATTCTATGCGACCAGTGTTCGCGAATTGGAGATATCTCATGATTCTAGAGTTTCATACAAGACCTCAAAATGCAAGCGGATGACTAAGCGAGCGCACATAGTCCTAGTCCTACGATTGGTGGAGACTAACCCATTTTCTTCAAACGTTCGCTGGGCAGTCCTCGACGCCGCGAACTACATCACTAAAATATGTGAGGGCTAAATGCTCGATCTTGCACCGGCTGTACGGTGTCTATCCGGGTAACCCTGGCCAACGCAGATTGCTACGGTTCATATCGAGGATTTCATCACCTTAGCCAATCGCTGTCCAGGGACCTTCGACAGAATATATCGCTCTACATATCGCTCTTACTACGAGCAGCTTGCGCATAGCCTAGCAATTCTCTAGCATCTGTTTCAATCTACAGTGGCACGTACTTTCGGAGAGTGCAAAAAGCATACTCAAAACTCCTCAGTGTAATTACCACCTCCAGGATTTTCCATTCGACACCATGGCCCACATGACCTCTTACTGCGTGGTATAGAAGGCTGAGGTTGAATCAAGCATTCAAGCCTGCATGCGGCCACTAAATTGGTATCGGGGCTGATGTGAAATGTCTTGCAAGTCGAGCAAGTCTGGCTGCGGATTTGATGATGATCAGCGGTGGGGTTCTGGGAGGCAAAGATATCCCTCACATCACTGCTTCAAGGTGCATCCAATGTTGGGGATCAACATGCAGTACGATAAGATTAGGTGAAAGGGTATGATGTCTATGTAAATGATATTTTTCTTCACTTAAGGGGTGACGAATCTCGATTGGTGTGATTTTTTCGCTTGTTCAAAACTTGATGCTAAAGATCTCAGCACGAAGGCTGCACAATGTCTTTGATGCACTGCCGCTTCATGCAGTGAGACGGAGTTCACTATTCTGTGCAGCGAGGCTTTATCGGCAAATATTACCCTTGATAAGATACCTATATCACTCTGCATCTCCAAAAAACCTTTCAAATATTTGATGCGCAGTCCAAACTCTCCCAGAATCTCACAACAACTAAAGTCGACCAAGAAATACAAAATGTGGTTCAAGCCACCAAAGGCAACCCGCTCAATCAACGTCATCGACAAAGGCAGCAATTATGAGCTCGTCGATTGCGCCAATTCCATCCCTCTTTACAACTGCCACTGGAATGGCCACAGAGCCCCGCATATGAATGTAACCCGACTACCAGACAGGGACCCTGTTGGCACAGCTACGTATTTTGATAAGCAGAAGGCTGGCTTCTTTGCTACCGCCTCGGACATCCATCTGACGGTTGATTCTCGTAATTTGCCTATGAATAAAGAAGGCGGTGTCTTCTCCACCGACAAGCGCGTATATACTAGCGTAGGTACTTCTTCGAAGCCCGCGTTTACGCAATTGGTCTTTGCTTGAGTCGTTCGCCAAGAGCGAAAGACTTGAATCCTACCTCCTACAGCATCTTATACTGACCGCAGACGCCACAGGTGCAAGGTACGAAATTCTACTGGAAGGGCGGCTTCGCAGCTTCCCAGTACCTTCGCCTTGAAGATGACAAAGGCCAATTATGGGCCGATTACAAGAACACCGCATATAGCGGCAGTGTGATGGGAGTTCTCTCAATCTATATAGAGCCGCTAGCAGAGGAAATGTTGGATGAGATTGTGGTGGGCGGATTGGCGATGATTAGCGAGCAGAAAACAAGTATGACGAGCACAGCCGCTGCAATTTCAAGTGCGGGTGGATGAGCAGTGGCGCTGATCGAAGGGTGCCTCACAGGTTTTGTGTGGGGAGAGGTGGCAGTCTTTGACAGCAGTAGGATTCGACTTGAGCAACGAATGGGGCGTCTGAAATCGGTTTGAGCTGCCAGAAATGTGGCGGTAGATTCTCAAGTATTTTGGAATGACCCAATAATCAGTTTCTCTGAATTGGTGCACCTCCGTCTTGGGGCGGTCATTAGAGAACCAAGCCAAATCAGACTAAGCGTAACCATCCATACAAGAGCCCGCAGCTTGGAACAACCAAAAGAGAAGCCCTTGGATCGGAACAATGCACTTGTGACAGCGGCAGCCTCCGATTCGAATCACAAAAGCGGGCCCGCAAATCCCAACTCTTCATCATCAGAGTCGTGCCATTGAATCAGACTCATGATATGGGAGAGCGTGCGGAAATCTCTACTCTCTCCTACCACGCAAGCTTTCCAGACTCCCAGAAATATGCAATTGGGCTTTCATTTCTCAAGTATCGAAATCACTGGTTGTGTCAATTTCCAAGTTTTCCATAGTATCCAATTGGAACAGTCGCTATGGCAGCACGCATGCAGCTTCAAGTACTTATACTGAGAATTGCCAAAACGGGGCGAGTGATGGTACCGAGGCACTGCATGGTTTTGCAGGAGGAACCGATATGGAGCAGTCGCTAAATCTTATACTCCATAGACACATCTGTCACGTTAGTAGTAGTAATGTTACCTTTTTCTGTAATATACCCAACATGAATTGGGCTTGATCGCTGATTCCATTGGAGATCATGAGGGTCCTGGCGAGCATTGGACTAGGCGAGGAGAGAGCAGACAGTACTCGTATTTGATTGCAGCACAATCTGAATATCCTGGTTGAGCACATGTATTAGCATACTCCTGCCCGATGAGGTTAGCTGGTCATAGCAAGCTCCCAAGAACCGGAAAGCAATGACAGCGGAGCGGAGAAAGCAAATATATAATGCTTTAGTGACATGATTGAATGATCCTGTGGCGCAGTGGTAGCGCGTCGTTCTTATACCGACCTACAAGTCTGTATGGTAACAGCTATGCGAATGTCGTGGGTTCGACCCCCACCAGGATCAGGTGATATGATCATGCTACCAATCACGCAATTCGGAATACTTTTTGACCTTTTGGGATGCCATGCTGCCTTGCCATATGCGATTATCTTCTTCTGCTTTATGTGATACTTCCAAATACAGTCTGTCCTTGCAATGGGTCAATGCAAGGCTGGGAAGGCAAGACTTATAATTTGGAAAGGATCCCTCGTGATACGGATGCAAGTTTGACTGGTACTGAGCAGTATGGTTGAGACACGATTTCATTCGTCGTATGGATTACATAATCACGTCTCTTGAAGTCCACATCAAAATGGTGACTAACTCTAATCTCACGATGTCTCAAGCATCTCCCAGGCGTACATGAAAAGATGCGATCCCAGTTGGTTTTTAAATTTCAATTTCAATCAGGCTGAATACCATAGCATTGGGCGTCCGCAGCAACAGTAATCCTGCGGAAGATGGGGCCGAAAGTCTCACGTTTCAGTATGTCATTAATCCTAATGAGGCAAAATGCCAACAGTCCCAGCCACGGCTCAGCATGTGTCTTTACGACACACAACATCTCATAATACTGCAGCTGCCGCACAGATGAGGATGTCTCATCCTCCCGTCTTTGCAATCTCCATATAAACGTGTTGCATTCGCATACGTCTCTTTGCTCTTTATCACGCTCGCTGCTTCTGTTCTATCTCTCTTTCTACCTCTCTCTTTTCTTCTCATCCCATCTCTTGCCATTCTCGCAGACCCAGACACTTGCCTGACAAGATGCACTCTACGCTTCTAATCGCCACAGCGCTGTTCTCCGCCTCTGCCTTCGCGCAAGCAAACGATTTCAATATAGACACTGCAGAGGTACGCAACCAACCTCATCCTCAACTATTTACTCCGCTGCATCCAATAAGATCCTGACACGTACCACCAGGAAACCAAAGTAATAGACGAAGTCTCAGACTACCTCACAACCCTCGAATCCTCTCCCGCCTTCCAAACCGACGTCGCCGACCTCGTCGCCGACCTCCCCTCCTCCGTCGTCCAAGAAGCCGAAAACAACCCGGACGCATTCATCGAACAACTCATCGACTCTCCCACCCTCCCCGCCTACGTTTCCGCAATTCCAACATCCATCACCGAATCCCTCGAAACCTTCGTCGCAGAACCCATCAAGGCAGTCGAAGATGTGGAATCATACCTCTCAACTCTAGTCCAAGAGCCAGAAGTATCATCCGCGGTCTCTGTCCTCATGACCGCAGTGCCCACCAGCGTACAAGAGGCATTCGGAAGCAACCCCGTTGCTTTCGTCGAGAACCTCATCACTGCTACCGCCCTGCCGTCATGGATTGCCGACATCCCAGCCCCATTGCAAAGCGATATCGGTTCCGTTGTCAACAAGGGTCTCAGCATTGTCGCTGCGGATTTTGAAGGCAACGCTGCTTCCGCAACACCAGCTGTCCCAGCGTCTGTCGCATCGTCCGAGGCTGCCACCAGCGCCGTACCAGTTGTCCCAGCGCCAGTTGATTCATCTGCGTGCTCAGCCTGCCCAACCTGCCCAGGCACAGTCACCGTTTTTCAAACAGTTACCAACACTGCTGTTGCTGCCACCGCTGCTGCTGCCTCCACCACCGTTTTTTCGACCACTGCTGCTCCCCCCTATGCATCCAGCGGTGTCGTTCCTTCTGCGGTCGTGGCGTCTACCGGCGGTGCGCCGGCTTTCAACAAAACAATCCCATCAAGCAGCCCGATTGCCTTTGAGGGTGCTGCGTCATCGTCGAAGACAGTCGCAGTGGGAGCAGTGGCGCTGATAGCCAGTATTGGATTCTTGTTTGCTTTGTAGGAGATTTCCACGCAACAGTGTGAGGACTAGGTGTTTGGGATTTGGACTACATAGTGGTATCGGCATAACATTGGATGGATGTGTTTAATTCAACTTGTCTTTACATGATATTCTCCCCTGGTATATTAGACTAAGGCTTTTATAAACATACTGCATGTACAATGAATATCCTTGAGTCAATCAAAAAAATGTGACGGCAATGATGCATACCGTCAAGTAGCACTACATTATGCAATGAGAATGAGTGGATCAGGCGCTACTGTACTCCGGTGCATGTGCTGGTGCTATCGTTGTCAAAAGCATTAGAGTGATACTACGTAATTCTAAGTTTGCTTTGCGATGCTTGCTCCACAGGAAACGTCGAAGCGATTAATTAAAGTGGCGCAAGAAGCTTTCAATCATGGTTAGCGTGTAATGCTGATGCTTGTTGGGGCTAACAATCACATGGCCATGGAGAGGTAGACATGCAGGAACTGGATTGTACTAGATTCGTGATTTTCGTATTTACTATGTAAGAGATCCAAGAGCTGCTATGTACGACAGTGCTTCGTCGTGCCGATAAGTAAAGAAAACCACCCATATCCCTTCGTCGTCTTCGTTATACGTTCAAGGCGTCAATCGTGTAACCTATATATATTTATCATCCTCGTAAGTCATGACATGGTCGTTCTTTCTGATTCGGTCCGTGCACGATCACCCACAACTCTCCTTACCTTTCGCCTCTCATTTATACAGGAAGAGGAATTTCACTTCCCTGCTCGACCCTCCTCCTCGCCGTCCCTACACCATTAACGCCTCTCTCCTGGTTCTTCCCGAGCCAAGGCTTTCTCGCTTCTCCCAAAATGCTCTTGCCAACGAAATAGATGATCAGGCCGCCGACAATGCAGACGAATGCAATGGGATACATCCAGTGGATGTGCAGACCAAAGACTTTGACTCCGATGACTGTGCCCCAGAAATTACCGGTGAGCAGACTGATGTTGAAGAATGCGGCGGATGCGAGGCGGAACATGATGGCTGTGTTTTGTTGCAATGTCAGCATTGTACTTTTCCAAACACCAATCAATGCCCAGAAAGGGGTAATGGAAGGAAAATGAATGACTCAAGTGATTACATACGTGCACCAGAATAGAATATCAAGAGCAGCAGTGTGTACCCAGTCAGGTAGCCGCCAACTTTACCATCGTTCCAGACGGAGGTTTTGTACTGCGGACGATCGAAAATGCCAGTCATAGCGCCGTCAATGAACATGCCCCAAAACCCGAGCTGACCGACCACTTCATAAAGGGGCCTCTTGCTCACAAGGAACTCCTCCGCTACATTACTCATGCCGTAAAATGTTGCGCCGACTAATGCAAATAAATCTCCCTTCAACTGATTACCTCCAGTGACACCGCCAAAGCCGGAACCTTGGGTGATGTGGTCGCTGCCGAAGAGAATGCCGACACCGCCAATGCAGATGAGAATGCCGATGATTTGCGTGGGATGGTAACGTACTCTCAGGAAAATGAAAGAGATGAGGACAACCATTACGATGGCCCAGAAGTTGATGAGCTAGACGTTGTTTTCAAGGTCAGCATTGTTCTTCTCTTCTAGCTCCGTAATAATTTGTAAACGCTATCTTAGGACAATTCTTTTTCCACAGCAAATTCATGATTAGCAATGAGAGGGACGAGACTGATCCTAGAAGATAGCGTACCTGTGCCGATAAAATTGTACTTTCCCAATTAGCATACGACGATCATAGAGGAATAGCTTCAACTTACGTATAACGATACGCCAGGACAGTGAAGTAATTGCCCTCGACGTCCAAGAATGCAAGTATTATGTACTTCCAGCCATCGTGAAGGATCAAATGGACGTACTTCTTCCAGCCATATTGATATAAAGTATAAGAGGTATAGACTATGTTCAGGAGAACGTAATTCCAGAAGGTCTGAAAAGCTGGAATGGAGAAAGGCTGCGCTGCCAGCAGTGAAGAGAATGTGTTGGTGCCAGTGATGCAAAGTGCGAGGACCTGTCTATGATCCGACATCAGAGAGTGCGATCGAGAGTCAGTTCAAAGTCTACATACCCAAGCAAAAGCACAATCCAGAAATTCCTCGTCTTGATATATGCAAACCAGCCCTTATTGCCCTCTTCGATTTCATCCGCGGTATTCATGCCCACGACCTCAGGCGTAGCATGCTGATTGGGTGAAAATGCCAAGGTAGCTTGATCTTCGAAGCCGTTGACTGATGCGATTTGCTCCGTTGCAGTCGTCTTGCCATTGTGGGCTTCCATCTTGATCGCTTCGATTCTCAACGGGTTTCCCAGAATGTATAATCCTGAAGATCCAATTGGGACGCACGCCAGGGTCTTTGGAAGATAAGTGAGCGCAAAGACCCGAAGTCGCTCACTGCTTGAATTAGACAATAGAATCGAAACTATGCAAAGAAGACAAAATCGGGAGAAAAGAAGTGGGATGAAAAGTGGGATGTGGATATTGCCAAGACTGCCCCGCTTGGCGCCTTGGCGAAAGCATGGCGTCTGGCCTCGCTGGCGAGCCTGGGAGCCTGGGAGCCTGGGAGCATGGGATTGGAGGTTTGATGGTCTCTACGCTAGGACCTATTTCCAAGCAAGGAAATGTCTAACATACAAATGGGCTATTCTAAAGCTGACATCAAGAAAATCTGCGGGGGTACAGAGGAGGAATGGAAGGTATTCGAGGTAGGTTCATTGACTTTGTTCTAGATACTTACTAAGTTGAGGAGACGGAAGCAAGATACGAGTATAATTCTCATCGCGAAACCTTTACACGCGACGTAAACTGGAGCTCTCTCGACAAAAGTCAAAAGATCGCTTCTATTTCAAGGCTCAAACGTCGATGTGAGGAGAAGGGTATTGCAATGGGGGAATCTGTGGCTGAATGGAAACTTTACCAATTGCATAAATCAGCCCTCACAACACAAAAAAGCAAGGGACTGAGACAATCTAGACGTATGAAAAGCCTTTGCAAATATTGTTAGATAGAGCTGATCAGATAGCAGTAGTATCCACATCCTCGCGGATGTATGACCCAGTCAAGGATGCTGCGAAGAGTGCAGCTACGTAGCCAGCAATATACCGCCATAGCGGCTTTTGTATCGCGCATTACTATCGATAGAGGCCGAAAGGCGAGTATATAAGAACCATCTGGAAACCTGCCGTATCCAAATAAGGGGACATGCTAATCTCAGCCTGCCTCCCGAAGGTTCCGAAGGGAACATTTCTACACGGAAGCTATACACCAATACCAGTTTCAGGCAGTGCCTCATATCACTGATTACGTCTTGTACGGGGATAACCATCGGGTAAGCATCAGAGATTAGGTCTCCAAGATATGTCTTCCAGGTAGCATCGTGACTTTGCAAATATTGTTTTCGTTTCGCCCCAGAACATCACCGTCCAGCCTTCCCCGTCCTATCAAGGACTCGGAGAGAGAGAGCTATGAAAGGCAAATTTTAAGTGTCTCAATGGAGTGATTACGCCACAATGAGCGCCAGTAACGTCTGAAAGTCTCGCCTCGAAACGAGGAAAATATATTCGAAATGCCATTTTGGCGTTCCAGAATCTTGGACCACCTTCTGTCGTCTTACGCTATCTTTTAGCATTCAAGATTGCTTCCGAAACAGGAGGCTCATCAAGATCCGACAGATGCGTCAGCTCTTACGGAATTGTCACAATATCGGTTTGCCAATCAACGGTGCAAATCACAGTCTCCTCGACCTACGCAAGCTAAGACCATTCAAGGCATCCAAGCGATGATCAGATAGGCTCAGGCTGCATTTGGGCTACGCTTATAAGCTCAATCGCCATTTCACTGGGATCAGCTTGGCTGCTCGAGCCAACGATTCTGAGTCGAGCGAGGAAGTCAGAGAGTTCCTGGGACTCAATCTCTTATACGATCCATCCGAATCATTACTAGATCTCATTTTCGTGCATGGCCTCCGCGGTGGCTCCCACAAGACATGGAGCAAGACCACGGACTCTTCGCAATTTTGGCCAAAACACTGGCTCCCAAGAGAGTCGAAGTTCAAGAATGTCCGCATATTCAGCTATGAATATAACTCTGACTGAGATGAAAGGAAAGGTAGTACAGTTACAATTCATAATTTGGGTCAGGTGTTACTTGGACACCTTCAAACCACGTTATATTCTGACAAAAGCACACCAAAACTTCCTTTTGTATTGATAGGCCATAGCATAGGCGGTGTCGTCATCAAAAAGGTGCCCCTTCCCGCTTGCCAGGATCCACTGTATCATCATGTTACAGCTCGCTACCACAGTCTCTTCTTTTTGGCTACGCCTCATGGGGAAGTAGATAGCGAGCAGCTTCTCAGCAACCTGCTCAAGATCGCGTTCAAACATTATATCCAAAATTCGAACAAAGGCACACTATTGGACGCAGAAATCAAAGAAGACGAGGAGTGGGAGCTGCAAGGCAAAAGGCCAGTACAAGAGAATAATTAGGAAAGATAGTCGACATGCGCCTAGCAAATATCCAAGATCAAATTCGGCCATGAGTGGTCCTCCGATGAGGCTTTGTCACCACAGAGGTGCATGAGGTACCTACCTTGCAACATAGAACAGCACAGAACACGTTCCACTTTTGATTGGTGCGCTTTTATGGGTGCAACTGCCAGCTGTGACTACCTTATGTGACAGAAAGCCGTGTTCACCATGCCCGTTTCGTCTTTCTCATCCAACCGTGTCGAACATCCCGTCTTTCGCGAGCCGTGCTGCCCATATTGATGCTAAGGAAAGCTAAGCAAACCACAACGCCCCATATTTGCAAACGCCCTGCTGATGTACTCTTGTTACGACGTGGCAATGCTGGGCTTTGCCATCACACCATCTCAGGACAAATTTAGCCTCTGATTGGAACGATCCATGCATTGCTCGAGGAGGTGCTGAACGGTATGAGCCCGTAGTGTGTATCTAGAGTAGGTGAATCAATCCTTGCTGCCGCTTTTGTTCAAGCATGACGGTGAGGGTGTGGAGCATTTCCCTTGGCCTCGCAATTCACCGTCTTTGCCTCCCCCCCCTTTACGAGCGGGGTATCTCTATTACAAAATGCCTGCTTTTTCCCATTAATTTGCCCATTCGAACAGAACTTTTTCCTCAGAAAAAGCCAAGTTCTGACTCAAATCATCAAGAACAATCTTACACCATGCTTCTCAACAATTTTCTGCTTGCTCTTGGAGCTGTCTCACTCGGCACAGCTGCAGCAATACCAAGTTCGCACCTCACCGTATCCTAATTCCAAGAACATTTGAGCTAATCTGCAACTTCAGAACCTGCAGACGATGTGGCTCGGTCTCCTGAGACGAAGCGTGAGGTAGACAACAGCGTCTACCTCTTGTCCAAACGCAAGGACGAAGACAGCCTGTACAAGAAAGATAGTCTATACGACGCCAAAGAAGACAGCCTTTACAAGAAGGATAGCTTGTACAAGCCAGCTGAAGACAGTCTTTACAAGAAGGACAGTCTCTATAAGCCTGCCGAAGACAGCCTTTATAAGAAGGATAGCTTGTACAAGCCAGCTGAAGACAGTCTTTACAAGAAGGACAGCTTGTATGATGCGAAGGAGGATAGTCTTTACAAAAAGGACAGCCTCTACAAGCCTGCCGAAGACAGCCTTTACAAGAAAGACAGTCTTTACAATGAGCGTACCGCCGTTGCGCAATAGATTCAGTCCAATGGTAGGTTCAGTCTCGGCCCACATAGCCAGGGACCTTGCTGAACAATTAAGTTTAGACTTGACTGAGATCATCTGATAGGGGGAGGTGATTTGGATGGGATACGTTTTAGTTCAGTCCATGGAGTATCGTCCTATTAGATTAATACTCTATCCTTATTATAATTAATATGCTCCTTTTAGTCTCTTACGGAAAATATTCCTTTGAGATATATTACGTTTCTTAATCTAGATATAGCAAATTTTTATTTTATAAATAGACTCGTATATCAGTTTCGACTACGAATTCTTTAATACGCTTTTTATATCCACCAGTCATCAACTCCTACTGTCCTTCGCAGTAAGACTTCCAATCTCATTTGCTATACATACTTACCACTTTACCCTAACTTTGTCAATCAAGTCGTCGACATAATCCCTACCCGGCCGGACTTGCTCTGATTTTTTCACCCTGCGAAGAAAACTAGCTTTACTATCGTAACTGTCAACACTGTCCAACGTGTCGTCTGATGGCGGAAGGAGAGGAAGGAGGTCAACGAGCAATAGGTGTTCATGATGCCGTTCCAATCAGTAATGGGAGATGCTACAGGATGCAGCAGGGCCATTCAACATGTAAAGGAAAGAGCAGCAGCAAAGCAGATAGATCTACATTTTTCATGAATCTACTGTTCACGGCCGCTCGTTGGCTGTTCCTGTACTTTAGCTTGATGGCAACGGATGTCATTGCATTCGAGTTTATTTCTCCTTCTCATCTAATTAAGCTAAGTGGGTTTATCTATTCCTTTCGTAATACTTTATACTATAAAAATACCCTATGGTGAACGAATTTCCTTGCTCCAAAATCCTATGGTGCATCGAAATCATAGCTTGGGAGCGGAGAGGCTTTTGCGTAACCGTGAAGTAGTTCTTCCAAGCCGCTTAGCTATTGGATTAGCTATCGAATCAGTAATAGGCTCAATAGATCCATCTATGTTGACTCTCCATCGTCCGTTCGAGATAGTGTTTGCTTGACATGAAATTTGGGTCAGCCAGACTATTCATCACTCACTGGAATTTGAGGTCAATCATGAGAACTTACCAATGGCGAGGTAGACATAATTATCTGGACTAATGTCAGCGTTGAGATTAAGAAAAAGCTGGATAGTGGAACTACTGACCAACATTGTTCTGAGCTCCGGTACGTGGGTCTGTAATCGTCGACAAGGCTCGAGCATTTACCCACTCTAGGTCCGAGTAAATGCCAGGGTCTCTATAACGCTGAAGACACTCACCATAAGAATCATGATTCCTGGCATCATCTTTATCGCCTCCCGGAATGCTATTCATGCAGTCAACATTGCTGCTCGGAAAAGTGTAGGAGATGCAGAGACATGTTTGAGAAATTCGCTGTGTGCAGGAGGGTCTCGGAACGTGTTTCGACATCTTCAATATATTATACAACAGGCACTGACAAGAGCGAAAAGACGTACGTATGTATCAACTATCACAATTGAGATCAACTCCTCTTCTATGGCTCTTAGTCATTCTTATCTGGACTAAACATGGCACATACCTCATGCATCATAACGCTGTCGACAAGTTTGAAGTAATCAATTTGCGTTGTAGGCAAAGGGCGCTCGAATCTGCTCCACCACTGTTCCATCCGCGCGTAAAAGTCGTTATTAAAGCGAGTGAGGTCTGGAAACCTGGCCGCCATGGCGTAATTGATGAACCATTTGCACCATATGATGCTGTCCGGTTTCCCTAGTTCACGGCGAATGACTACAGCGTTAGGAGCATTGTCCCCACCGTTGAGGCACGCTATCATATCATCATATGGGCCGTTAAGGTAGACTTTGTTGACTGTGGAGAAAGTTGGCTGAGGGGAAAGCATATGAAGGAGAGGGAAGTAAATTCTTGTGAGTACTTACAGGAATCATACCACTGAACCTGTCCACTATCTTCATCTGGAGCAGAAAGGTGATTCATGTCGCAGAAAAAGACCTAAAGTGGAAATGAGCTTATCGCTGTCGATTTCAATATGCTCGTTTGGAGCAGACGCTAAAATGGCAGTTGCTAGTACTTAGAATTCAGATGAAACACTCACCACATCACCAACGCCAGCAGCGGCCGCTGTCGGTAGCTGGTTACCCAAATTGTTCAATCCCAATATATTAGGTGAGCCACCAAAGACCGCTTTTGGAAAAGATATCGGATCATAGCCCGGTTGTGCGGTGCCGAACATCCACTGCACGAATGATGGGGTCATCCCAGTCGGTGTGTTCAGATTTCTTGTCATAGATCTGACAGAGTCGCGAACGATACTCAATTCGTTGAGCAGAAAAGTGATTTCATCGCCTGTGCAGGATCCGGAATTGAATGCGTAATTGCCCAAAGCAACAGCTGCGGAGGAGAGAGTCAACAGGAGCAAGATTTGGGGCAGCGGGGCGCGGCCCTTCATTCTCATGAAAGTGCGGCGGCGGAGTAGAAATGTACAGGAAGGAGCAATATCTCGTTTGCGTGGAGATTGCGTCTCTGCCTTTCCCCGGTGTGAAGATATATATGGTGCTGGAACGAGAGCAAGACATATTTCGTTCAAATCGCACTGAATGGCACACGAAATGGAGATTGGAGAGCGTAACGTTTCACGGGCGGTGCTGTTATTATTGGTTTTTTGTTTTGGTTGTTATCTTGGTCTCGGGTCCCAACTCCCAACGCCGGACATCCAACGGGATCAGCGTTGTTCAAAGTAAGGATGGCACACACATGGGTGGCATGCGCCTTACAACTATTAAAAACGGCGAAAGATACTGAAGCCCGTTCATCATAAACTTAGTACTTAAGTTGAACTCTTCAGCCTCCTATTTAAGCTCGCTAAGGAGGGAGTCCCCTAAGGAGGCCCTAGAACGATCCCCGAGGGTAAAAGAAATGACGAGCTCCAGGTACGAGTACCCCACCGAGCCAGCCCTACAGCCCTACAGAGTATCCCATCGAGATAGCCAAATTGCACATATCTTTCACGCTATATGTCCTCAGTATGGCACCTTTCATATCACTAGAACGTAGCATGCTTTATGCAGTGGTGAGCGAGATAGGCCCCTAGTTCAAAAATAAGCACAGATCCTGATGTCTCGGCACTGAAAACGCTATCTGTCAATTGTACCTTGCGTGCAAAGACTTTGCAAAGCAGCATTAATTAGCCAGTAATGATCTGGTAACGTAAAGGGCAAAGGTGGGCTAGACCCTCGGTTGGTGGAATCACATCGAGTACTTTGATTCGTAGTATGTTCTAATGCCTTGAACATGTTTTTACACAGCCACGCGCCGTTTCGAAACCAACAACAAAAGGACAAAAGGACAACTCAATTCCTTCTTCGACCGTTTCACTGTGCTCGTGCTAATTGGGCGATCTAAGACATCGCGCCCTGGGCGACGAATAGTAATCCATCCATGCTACACACGTGTGGGTCCCAGGGACCAAGATACTGTTCCAACCTTTCCCATGATCCGTCCTCTATACGGTGGAACCCTAGGCCGTGCCGTCTTTTTGATTCCGTATAAAGCTGAGGAGGTATTGTCATTGACTGACGTGATGACTCTGCTCAGAGAGCAGGGTCTCTGCGGAAGTTCGAATGACTTGTCGATCAGTGAGCTAATAATCCTGTGCGACTCACCGTGGGAGCATCTATATACTTGCCTACACACCACCCAGCAGTAATTTGGAGACGGCTGGACATGGCAATGCATCGACGGGCCATACTCTGCGCTTGTAACGCTCTGCTCTGAGTGAGCAGCGCAACCACGCTTTCAACATCAGTCTCTCTGTCGACATGATACAGTGATGGTCAGACTTCCACAGGAATCTCATCTACCCAGCCAGCCAGCAGCTCATGCAAGGTATCGATATCTAGACAGTCGTCATCTGCCCAGTCGCTGTCCGGAGCGGCCTCCATCCAATTATCAGCTTCCGAGCAACTCACCAGCTCGGCTACGGCATCAATCTTCACACAAACATTGACTACCCAGCCATTCACGAGCTCGTCTCCAGCATCTCTGTACAAGAAGGACAGCCTCTACAAGCCTGTTGAAGACAGCCTTTATAAGAAAGACAGTCTTTGCAATATGTGTACGGCCGTTGCAGAATAAATTCCGTCCAACGGTAGTCCCGTCTCGGCCCAAATAGAGGGATTTTGTTCTAGTTCAGTCCGTGGAGAATCATTCCAAGAGAATTCCTTGGGTTGTTACAATCATTATGTTCCTTTTTTCACCCTGAAAAAAAGTTCCCATAAGACATGTCATCTCTTTTAGTCTGTGTATGGAAAATTTATATTTTACAAACAGACTCGTACGTCGATTTCGACTACGAATTCTTGAATACGCTTTTTATATCCACTAGTCATTAACTCGTACTGTCCTCAGCAGTAAGACTTCCAATCTCGTCCACATCACCCTCATCAACATACATAAACGAGATCTTAATCATATTCCGCTCCCCAGCATACGTCAGCCCGCCTTTAAGAAAGACCCAAGATATCAAACTACACCTCTCCAACAATTGAGATAGTGCAACTACCACATCGTTCCAGCTCCCCCTTGCCGATCGTGCACCCCCGACCAGCTCAATATTCAACTTGCAAGTAGCATAAGTCTTCACCACAGGGAGTTTGAAGAGATCTGTGTATCCAGCAGGGTGAAAATCGCCGACTGTTTGAAGGTCTGCGGGTAAGTACCGTAGTGCCATTTGACAATCGTCGAGACGTGGGCGGCGCTTCCGTTTGGGGAGGCCGCGGAAACATTGGCGGCTGGCATCTAGAGTGGATGAAGAGGTCACGTTGAAGACTGTTAACGTTCCATTGAGATTCGATGTTCCGAGCAGGCTCGAGTTTGATGAAAGTCTTATTCCAAGGTTTCCTTCTTGAGGAATACTAGAGGCGGTCACGCTGAGGATTCCAAGCAGAAAGATGCACTTGGAAGAGAGAAACATTCGGATCAACATCGACTGTCTTTCAAGAAACTGGGTTTTATGAATCTCTCTTGACACGAACCTCGAGCGAAGGCAACTGAATAGTCAAGAAAGCTCGAGAAAACGAGTCGATATTTAATCACGTACTGAAATGCGCGCATCTTACATTCATACGCGAATGGCTGCCTCAGGCGCGTAGATTTTTTGGAAGCGTTTGGATGTCGTTGCAAAGGGAGTACAGCGCGCATCAAAACTTCCTGAATGACCAGTTCAAGGACATCTATTACGTTATGACTCGCCTTGCTCTGAAGAAATTGAACCCTTCAGGGATTTTGTTGGTCACGCGACAGTATGATTTGATGTGCAAGTAAGCTGTGACTCTTACCCAGACGGCGGTTTCTAAAAAAAAAGTAATGTGTGTTGCTAATCGCGCCACGAGCGTGGGATTGAGACCAATGAATTTGGTGAAATTGCATGCTTATGACAAAACCCAGGAATTCAATCCTATTATCTCAAAGGTAGCATATGCCGCGACTTACTCCGAAATTACTGTCATTGGATTCGTCTAGCATTACGGTCTAATACTGACCATCCTCGCCGATGCATGCAGCATACAAAATTCATCTCGCAAGCCATTCATGCAGAAACAAGTGGAGCACCCTTCTAGAGCACAATATCGTCCAGCTATAA
Source organism: Lecanoromycetidae sp. Uapishka_2 (assembly GCA_035521555.1). NCBI lineage: Eukaryota > Fungi > Ascomycota > Lecanoromycetes > Lecanoromycetidae sp. Uapishka_2. The sequence goes on from JASZXT010000043.1 coordinate 18,372, forward strand.
TCCACACTCTGGTCACTCGCTCCAGTCATCCTCGACGGCTCCTTCTCCCACCTCCACAACGCTAATCAATCATCAAGACTCGTCCCAGACATCTCGCCTTCCGCAACACTCTCAGTAGCCGGGATCTTATTCGATTTCTCTCCGCATTTGGATGTCAAAAATTGTACTGCGAGTACCGTAAGCATAATGGCCTCGATCGTGACTCGAAGCCTTTCTTGGAACTACAAATAGTAATAATTTACCATCAGGAGGATCAACCGTATCATCATCAGGTTCAGAAACGTCAGGAGTCTTATCCAACACCACGGCATTACTAGGATGGACTTCGGTGTCTGTTGCCGCCTTTTCGGTAGCAGGGTGTATAGGATGCTTAACGAAATCGCTCCCTGGACATCTTCTATGAGGCTTTCGAGCACGACGCCTACAATCCACGCTGCAGAAAGTGGTGTCGCCGCCGTGGGTGCAGTTTCGTAACACCAGTACCTTCTACCGCTTGTTTCTTGCAGCCTGGGTTGGCACAAGGGACGCGAGGGCTCGATTGGGTGTTGAATTTAGATGACATTTTGGTGGAAGTGGAGGTTGAGGTTAATAAGGCTAGAATTAGGGTGTGGACGATGGTTGTAGATGTACTGAGGAAAGAGGAGGAAGGGCAGATATTGGGGGGTCATACATAGGAGGGCTGTGTTGAAACAGGTTTTCTTATCTTTCCCGTTCGTCTTGAGGACTGTACTATCTTGGCCCTTGATCGGGTCTTATGCCTTATGCTTGTTACCTCATCAAAGGTTATTGTATGCGAGACATTACTCCCTACACCTCATTTAGTCCTTCAGTGGCTATCTATTCCTCCCTTTGTCGTTGTGGAGGAATTGGAGAAAACGGAGGCAAGTGCACGTATACGGTGAGCATGAATTGCTGTAATCATGAGAGGTACCAGGTGTGATGTTCCTACTGGATATCGTAAACAGGGGTAATACCATATTTAAATAGGCAGTGATAAGGCTCTCAGACCGATGGAGGTAGACTGCAACAATTGTGAATGCATGTTTCAAAGTATTGCACAGAATTCTAGACTTAGATATCATGAATCTACGTGGCCAAAGTCTGCATCAAAATCTCATTCCTTGTCCTGGTGCATCTGTCCATTGTTCTATAATCCTATCAAACATACAAGTCACATCAGAAATGGCAGATTTATTTGTTTGCAAAGACACCTCAAAGGAATCTATGCATATCTGTACAAGAACATTCCACGAGCCTCTAAACGTCACTCATCAAAAGTATACATAAACAAGGCCTTCCAGCCAGTCTCATCCACACTAGCAGACCTCTAAAACTCACACACTTGACTCATCTGAAAGCTCTCATCATGCCTCCCAGAAAACAACCCATCAGAGGACCAGGCTCCAAGTGTGCAAATCCAGGTTGTTGGAACAAGATTCATGACGGCGAATGCGTCCTTCGCAACTGCAGCCATTGCGAAGCTGCTGTCTTCTGCAGCGTAGACTGCAGGAGGCGATGCCAGCGCCGTCATGCGAGATGTCCAGGAAGTCCTCGCAACATAGCTTTCCAAGAAGCTTTACAAATGCTTAACGATGCTGTACCCCCAGCCCACTGTGCTGGGGCACCAGACGATTTGAGGTACTTAGCACCGCGTTGGCGGGCAGCTACAAGAGATCCACCTCCACCATCCTCCACGGAGGTTGATAGCGCGCTCAATGGTTTGGTGGGCGGTAAGTTTTCACTCAGTACATTCATCTGCGAAAGACTCGAAAAGGGATGTGACATGCTGATCAAATGGCGAAATCTAGCCGAAAACGCTCTAACTTCTCCCAGTGGAAGTGAAATCCGCACATCAGAGGAAACAGGAGCAACAAATCCAGCCAGCGCTAGCGATTCCATGCATGTGAGGCGTTGCCAAAACCAAATCTGTAACGATGATACCACCCAGACTCAGGCAGTCTCACAGCTTGGTCCTCTTCCTCGTGGCTGGCAAATGCGCTTGACCAAGAATAGAGATCCTGCAAGAGTTTTCTTTGCGGATCACAATACGAAGACCACTACCTGGAAAGACCCACGCTTAGACGGGCGCGAATCAGCAGATCATGTAGATGTCGAGGATTCTCGTTATGACATGACCACTCTGGATGCATCAGAGGAAGATTGGGTTGTAGTGGAGCCAGAATCAGAGCAACCCTGTCCAATACCAGAGAACAGCACATTGGGCGCGGACATGTCCACGTCTCTTACCCAAGAAGAGGCTCTAGGAGAGACTTCAAGGCTAAATGAAGGCGACAGAGAGGATCGCACAGCACAGCATGAGGAAGAAGCGCGAGAGAGATCAGCCTTCCCATCGCACAGGATCTCTGCCAATCATGACAGACAACCATTGGTGAATTCTGAGACCTCAGATACACACACAGCATCAACGGAGCGGGGTGAAGAGGTCTCTGAGCAGATACAATCACCTCAGACTATGCCATCAGTCACGTTCGATTCCGGAGAGGGTACAACATTTATAATTTAGGACAAACTTAGCGGGGCTACTCCTAGAGTTATTGCAGCATTAGAAACCCACATCTTAGCGGAGGAGCTCGCCGGCGATATAGAGAATGCCGACGTAATGGAGATGTCGCAAGGACCGGGGCCAGCGCAGCCCCAATCATCGCCTGTGGTAAGGAACGCAATTGAAAACATCCCTCCGCTAGTCACAGACAAAGCCGATGAAGTCGAGCTAGAAGAGCCAGATGTAATGAGTGACGGAGGAATTGAAGCTCCTGAGCAACATCCAACTCTCGCCGGAATCGACCACGAAGCCATAAAAGGCCTAATGGCAGCAGAAACCGCCTCAGCGGATGTAGACGGAGTTGAAAAAGATACAACGCTTCAGAGTACAGCTGCAAGCCAAGACAAAGACATCCCAGGGATTGCAACAGAATACAATACTGATGCCGTTTTACATGTGGTGGCTGGAAAGGATGCTGCTAATCAAGAGGAAAATCACAGCCTCGATGACACTGATAAAGGCATTACAGCGGATCATGTTGCAGGCAATTCTCAAAATGCTCAAGACGAGAATGAAAACGTAGTCCGAGGAGACAAAGGCTCCCAGGAAAGTTGGAAAGATCAGGCTACACCACGAGAAGTGGATAATGATGAAGATGGAGGGAAGAAAGGGAGCCGTCACGACTCGAATATTGGAGAGCACCCAGAGCACCCAGAGCATCCAGAGCATCCAGAGCATCCAGAGCAGTCGAAAGCCTCGGAAGGCGATGCAAATACAAAGTCTTCAGATGATGCTGAAGATGAGAATTCTCGTGAATTCGACAAATGCCCAACTGGAAATGAGAATAAGCCTATGCATGAAACCAAAAATAGCGACACAAACTTGAGCGACTACGACGGACCTGCTGCCAACAATAGCATTCAAGACCAAGCCTCAAGTACAGCGCCTGAAGGTGCTCCTGTTGCAGAAGAGCAGCAGACGCTCGACACGTCCTCTCATCCTGAGAACGGTCTTGTTCTTCAGCCCTTCAGTCCTCAGGGGATCGAAACATCGGAGGAGGCGCATCAACGATCACTCGACGGGTCAGCTGCACGCAAAGCCATCAATATGGAAGTTGAGAATACTGAAGATGTTTTTGCTCAGATAGAGTCTAGAAGCCGGAGTCCAGGTGGAGGTCAACATGCGGAAGAGGACGCAGAAACTGATGACGGAAACCTTGCAATAGCACAGCAAACAGGCCAAGCAATGACGGAGCACATCGATAAAGACGGTCTGGAAGAGGCGGGAAGCGACTCAGTAGCTAAAGACTCGAAGGAAGACATTGAAAACGTCGGGCCATCCTCCACCACATAGCAGCAACCCCGCAGTTCATCGAAGTTGGAATCAAATGCTAGCATCCAGTGGGAAGCTCAACGTAATTCAGTATCTTCGGCTCAGTCTTGGGAATTCTCTCGATAAGACTCCGTAAAGGCTGATTCTGTGTTTCTGTCTAGGCTCGCAAGACAAGACCTGGGGCGACTATAATGCAGACTTTGCGTTGGAAGGGGGCGTCGTGGGTCTCAGTTGTGGCATGTGGAGCTTGACTGGTAATCCAGCGTCGTGATTCAGATTTGGAGTTTGGAGTAAGGGGAACGATGGTGCTGTTGTGCTTTTGAGCGTTTCCGATCCATTTCTCGCCCCAGTTTTGTAGGATGTCGCAACTACTTGGCGGACATGCGGAGAAAAGCATTCGTACCGAGGCTTTGATGTGATATGGTTGATCAAACGGATCTGTTTGCTTGTTGTCATACATCTCACAGCAGATGCAGAAAATCATTGTTTTTCGAGAAAGTACGTTCAACTCAAGATGATTGCAATTCATCCGTCATAGAGTCCCTCGGACTTGCGCTTCATTTTCCATCAAATGCCTTAATTGAGTGTCCATCGGCCGTAGCAAATCCGCAGCAGCTTGGCCATTAGAGTCGCGAACAGCTAAATCAATACCTTTAACCAAGAGCATTTCCGCGGCCTTGAACCTGTTACTCTCACGGTCTGCGAAATGGTTGGCTGCGATATGATGCAGAGCGGTCCTCCCTTGCAAATCGCGAGCGTTTACGTCAGACCCTGCTTCGAGCAGTAGGCGGAAAGTGTCGAGTCTTGGACTGGGGCTGGCTTCCGAAAGGCGAATGAAAGGGCCGTTGATATTATCGGCGAACTTGATCAATGGCGTATCGCCTCGATTGTTGCGACTTGTTACATCTGCGCCTGCGTGGAGAAGCTCTTGTACGGTGTTCGGATGGCTGCGCCAGGCGGCAGCGTGTACTATTCAGGGATGTCAGTATATTTTATTATACAATGCGTTGCACTGGACTTACAAGGTGAATCGCCAGCCTGGTAGGGGCCGCCAGCCTGATAAAGGCCTCCTAACGTTTTGGCATTCACGGATGCCCCGCGACGAATTAATAAGTGGACAATGTCGTATGACGGTCGATCGGCGCCGCAGGCAGCGATTAATGGTGTCTGGCCAACGTCGTCTACACAATCGACCTTCAGGCCATAGTCTAGGAGCAAGCCTACCATATTCGAGTGACCCATACGCGCAGCCATCGGTAAAGCGTTCACGGGATTAGTAATCGATGTAATTTCGCTGGACCGAGCTAGTAGTACTTTGGCAGTCTCCACCTTGTTCCAGCATGCCGCTCGAGTTAGTGTCTCGAAGTCCGGGTCTTTGGCACCTCTATCTATAAGAAAATTAACGGTATCGACGCTCTTGTGGAATTCTACAGCAATGTGAATAGAGCCGGTAAGGTTGGCGCCTCTGTCAAGTAGTATTTGGATCATGGAATAACTCTCCGCTTTAATCGCCTGCTCAAGCTATAAACGTGTTATTACCCTGCTACTGTTCGTTGTGAGTGACGACTTACGACGGAAGGTCCGTACGTAGATGCTCTTGTGTTTACGTCGAAACCCCGGTCAAGCAGGAGATTCATCAGCGTGATACAGGCGTTGGTGACTTTCATAGTCACCGGGATCACAGCAGATCCAACAGTGTTATCACTCGGTCCCCTAGCATTAATGTCTGCACCGGCGTCAAGGAGAACCTGAGCCGCCTCTATCTGTGTTTTTCGAGCGGCGTAATAAAGTGGAGTGGCGCAGCCGAATTGATCCCTATCGAGGATATCGACGGCTACGCCATGATCTAGGAGGAAGAGAATCGTTTCCAGCTGTCCGTGAGCAGCCGCTGTGTGGAGGAGGGTGGAGCCTTCGAGACCATCCCCGTGTAAAGCGTTCAGGTCCATATCTTGATTTGATACCATGGCTGCGGGTCGTTCGGTGTTGCCGGCCACGGCTGCCTGACGGAGGAGCTTGGATTGTTCGCTGTCTAACGGTATCCAGTGAAGCTCGGCCATGGCTGTTGCGAGCTTTGCTTTCCCATGAGCTTTGGTTAATTAATATTCTTGAAATTATCTCATGAATCTGAAACCATAGCTTTTGCTTATGAAGATTTGGTGGCGTGAAGGACGCCGCGGGAGATTCGCAGAATAGCAAGGTAGAAAGGGCCACCTGGCATCAAAAGGCTTGAAAGGTGAAGAGGGCGCAGGAGGATCCTCGAGGCTGAATTTCTAGTGGGTACTTTCAGGCACGCATCCTGAATTTTCAGTCACGCTTGTCGCTCTTGGCAGGTCTCATCTCCCCATCAAGGGAGACTGAGGGTAGACCTCGAGTCCTCCCTCGACAGCCTGGTCTCTTCTGTTTTGCGGTAAGCGCTTTCGTGGCTGAAGACCCGGAGGAAGACATTGAAAACAAAGGGCCGCCTTCCGCCACAGAGCAGCAATCACGCATGCCATCGACACTGGAACCAAGTACTAGCATCCAGTCTGAAGCTCAACGTAACTCAGTGTCTTCGGCTCAGTCTACCTGTTCCAATACGCAAGCAGAGCCATGAGCATGAACGAGCGCCCGTCCATTGTTACGAGCTCAAAACCTGAACGGTACTGATAAGCTGTGACGGCCAAGAACTCAGATGAAAGATGTTAAAAGCAGGAACGCAGCGGCTGAGCCACGACTTTTTACTGCACGAGTAGCCCGAATCGCATAGCTTGCGCTACATTCGAAGATTCCCATTCGATTGTTTGGTTTGTGGTCTTGATGGGTAGCCCATTTCGTGTTTGCGAGAATACTCTCATGCACCAAGGGCATGAACCAGATAGGTTTTCGTCTTTTTTTCAAATTAGATCTAGTCAGTTGAGGAAATTACCTTCTTTACAGAGGTAATTATGGTGGACGCTGGTGTCGATAGGTATCCCGAAAGAATGTAGCCACTAAAAATTAGACAAAGCTTCTGGCAAACATGAGGGTCATATCCTCCAAGCCGCGCCTGCCCTCGTAGCTACTGAGATAGATCAAGCAGAGCGAGATGTCTCGAATCGCAACCTTGGGGTGAGATAGAATCAAGTGTACCTAAAGACTACAAGCGAAGCAGGCTCGGCTCACGGTTGTTGCCGCTCTTCCAACTCATCAACGCTGCTCATTGGACTGGCCTTCCTTGTTTATATCTCTCGAATTGTGGGATGTGGGATCATGAAGACGTGCTAGTGTGATGGCGTAAAGAAGGCTAAATATAGCCTCATAATCGATAGGGCTGATAGCCTCAAATGTTTGCCGATCAAACGCAACCACTACGTTTCAAGCACCACCGTCTGCATGGTCCAAGTGTGAGATAAGCTTGCCATACGGATAGACATCGCTAATAATTGTAAATGAATCTGGCATACATCTCGCCTATCTAACCTCATCGCTTTACCGTCTTGAGGCTCACAAACCCTGCGATACCGCCGCGCAGGATTCGACCTCCCCTGACGCAACAGGCGCTGACAGGCAAACAACCACCCAATAGCGCGACGTCATGGGTCTATGAAGCTGTCACTCGTCTCTACATCCATGAGCTGAGGCTTCACTGTCGCTGTCGTTGGGGATAGTACTCACCTTCGGCGTTGCTGGACCACTGTCGCGTGTTCGAGTACTGCGCAGAGTTTTGCGCCCAAGCCCCCGCGCCTTGTTCCACCTCAAGTCTCAAGCCGCCGTACGGCTTCTATAACAATTTGGGACTCGTCCTCAGGTGTCACTCGGTGAATGACCTCGATTTCACAACATGGCATCAAACCTGGCATCCATGGCCCCACCGACCAATGACAAGAAGAGAGTGAAGGTTTACGAGCTCAAAAACAATGACTGGTTCGACCGAGGAACGGGATTTTGCTCCGGCCGAGTAGTCAACGTAAGGATCACATTCATTTGCCTGCAGAGGTCTATTCCTCTCTATGAGACTGGTCGTTCACCTGAATCATAGAAACTTGCTGACACTCATACAGGAAGAACCCAAAATTTACGTCGAATCCGAGGACCAACCCGAACGTTTACTTCTAGAAACAAAAATCAACAAAGATGACGGCTACCAGAAGCAGCAAGATACCCTCATAGTGTGGACGGAACAGACAGGAACGGATATGGCACTGAGTTTTCAAGAGGCGGAAGGATGCGCTTCCATATGGGAGTTCGTGAGCCAGGTACAACAACATCTCTTAGCGTTGGGAGGACCGGACGATGCCCTTTCAGACGGTGACATGGAAACCCTTGCGAACCCTCTGGTGCTGCCTCCGCCAGAAATTGGTAACCTCGAGGAGATTGAACACCAAATGCGGACCGTGACTTTGCAGCCATCGGGAAGGGATGCTCTTGCCAAATTTGTTATAAGTGAAGATTATGTTCGGAAATTGATACCGCTTGTGGATATAGCTGAAGATTTGGAGTCGATAAAAGATTTACACAGTCTTTGCGGTATAATGAAGATGCTCATTCTCCTGAACGACAGCCAGATCATTGACCACATCGTCAACGAAAACGTCGTCTTTGGGGTCATTGGTGCTCTCGAATGTGAGTTGCTCAGACTCCCTACTGTTGACTTCGCTGGCTCGTGATGCCGCCCCATTACCTCGACTCGTCGTATTGGTTCTCTCTCGTCACAGCTGCTAATTTGGTAATTATAGATGATCCTGACTTTCCCAACCACAAGGCAAATCACCGGAAATATCTCAAGGATAACTCGAGATACAAGGAAGTTCTGTCAATTGCAGATGCGTCCATTACGAGAAAAATTCACGCAACGTGGAGACTCACCTACCTGAAGGACGTTGTTTTGGCAAGAATCCTTGACGATCCGACGTTTGGTGTCCTGAACTCCCTAATCTTCTTCAACCAAGTGGATATCATATCCCACCTACAGAACAATGCAGGATATCTTGAAGAGCTGTTTGGCATAATAGACAGTCCCGATGCTGATTTGAAGCGGAAAAAAGACGCTGTGGGATTTATCCAGTCCTGTTGCGCCATTGCTAAATCCCTACAAGCACCGGGAAGAGCGACTCTCTATACCAACTTCATCAACCATGGCCTGCTCCGCGTGATCACATTTGCAATACTCAACAAAGAAGCGTCCATAAGAGTAGCTGGAACAGATATTTTAGTTGCCATGATCGATCACGACCCAAGCATGGTGCGAGCTTACATCTTTAAATCCATTGGCGAAAAGAAGACGCCATTGACAGATACCCTGATCGAGCTGCTATTGGTTGAGGTGGACTTGGGAGTGAAAGCGCAGGCAGCAGATGCGATTAAGGTGCTGCTGGAACCTCAACAGCCACCGCCTGCGGGGCAACAACCACAAGAAGGAGTTGCAAGGAATGGCGAGTTTATGAGCAAGCTACGAAGCGCTCAGGTAGTCAACCCTCAGACCGAGTCGTTCATACAGCATTTCTATGACACTTCGGCCGGTAAATTGTTCAAACCGCTCAAGGACCTCGAAAATCGAAAAGACTGTAAGTTTGATTAATCCTTTTCGTTAACATACTGAGATCTTTCCCCATCATTGAGGAACGTTACTGATATGAATTCTTATCTTAGTGAGCAATCTTACCTTTCACGAAGTTCAATTATTCAACCATTTGGTCGAAATAATCATCTACCTTTCCCGTACCCATCAATTTCGGAGTAAATACTATATCTTCACCGAGGACCTTGCCTCGAGAGTTGCACAATTGCTCTCAGCGCCACAAAAGCATTTGAAATTAAGTGAGACCTCTTTGCCTTGTTATGATATCGTTTCTCCAAACTAACGCGATTACAGCGGCCTTGAAATTCTTCCGCCAGTGTATAGGGTTACAGGATGATTTCTATAACCGGCAAATTATTTCCAAAAAATACTTTACCCCTATCCTCAACATAATCTACGAGACTATGCCGCGGGACAACCTCCTAAACTCCGCCTGCCTAGAGCTCTTTGAATTCATCAAACGCGAAAATCTGAAGATTCTGATTCACCATCTGGTCGAAACATGTCGACCCCAACTCCAAGAAATCACCTACGTCGACACCTTCCAGACACTAATTCTCCGCTACGACCAGATGCAGAACTTCAATCCAGATGCTGATACCACACTTTTCAGCAATGATGGCACCACAACACCAAGTCGGACACCAAACGTCAACGGGAACAGGTGGCCTCAAGGCCTGAAGGACGCAGACGCAGCGGAAGAGGCTTACTTTGCCACCTCAGACGAAGAAGACGAGTCGTCCCCGAGAGTGAAAATCAAGCAGCAACAGCATCGCGAAAGCGTCATCACGAATGGCGTCGCCACCTCCCCCATGCTCAAATCCTTAGGCCTTGACTACCCAGACGAAGACGAAGACTTGATGGATGTTCGACCGCCAGAGCCCGTCAACGCCGCTACCAACCACACAGATGCACCCAAGCTCGAGCCATCGCCAATGCTGCAGACACCACCACCGGAGCGATTGTCAGAGAAACGCCGGAGAGAGGAAAGCGACGACGAGGACGAACTTGGAAAGCTGTCGAACACTAAGCGGCGCCATTCCGGCTCTTCGGTATCGAGTGTGGGCAGTGAACGGAGTAACAACACTCTCAAGCGGAAAAAAGCTTTCAATAAGAGCGAGAATCGGGATTCTCCAACGCACGATGCCAAGGCCAAGAAGATTGAGATTTCGCTAGGTTCGAAGACAGCGGCATCGGATCAAGCATCGAAAGGTGACGAAGGGGGTTGACCCAGCAGGAAACTGGGGAACATGGCGTACGGGGAGCACCATTAGTCTAGATTGGGGCCAATGGCATTGGGTGCATGATAGACATGTACCTACTCAGCACAGCCACGGTTTGTAATGCTAATGGGTATAGAGGTATAATGGCTTCTTGTACCATAATTAGCCTTATCCAAAGCTGTATGAAATATTGATGAACATTATCAGATAAATGAAACCCGCTATTGTTTTGACTGTGGTTGTCGATTTTGCAAGGCTATGTTACCTAGGACTAATTTATTCAGATACTGACTACCCTGTATCCCTTAGACAGCCGTGTGCATTTGGTAGGGAAATGGAGAGGGCAGGTGATTTCTGCTGCTTCTCGTTTTGCATCATATGGGATCAATGGATGGTATCATTTTTTGTTGTTATATAAATGTCAGACAGAGCTCGTGCATGTCCACCTCTTTGACCCCTATCTCTTACCATCCTTTACACGAACAAGCAGCACTGGCTACTAGGCATCTCGCATTATCCTGATTTTGTGACAGCTTATGAGTATTGAAGCATTGCGTATCATTAACTCTTTGATTTCTTAAGCAACATACCCATCGGCCACGAAACCTCATCCGGCTAGCTTGAAAACCCACATCGTGCGGAATCGCAAAAATATCACCTAAAGCAAAACTATCCATCTTGCCGAGTGTATAGAAGTAAAGCGAGATCATCCACACAGATCTAAGACGGTTGTTTGCGACGAACAATCCAGAAAAGGGGTCAGTTCCCAATTAAAAGCCAATTTCAAGGCACGGTTCTTTCCAATTTCACGTAAAAGACACAAAAGAAAAGAGAAATCATACAAGTATCTATAGCATTCGCCTGCATGGGAGATACATACATACGAACGGTCTCGGCGTTTTGCGTATATGAATGATTGAGGATGGATGGGTCGACATGTCAAAGATGCATATGCAAATATGCTGCATGAATGAGTGAGTGAACAAGTTGCTACGAGTAAAATATTGAAATAAGGTTGATTTGGAAGGGAGTCAAGATACATAGATACATACAAATCATAGTACCTCAGGCAAAGATTATCTATACTAAGGTACATACGAATTCCAAGCCCCTGGTATATTGCGTACACCTCGATGTGTACCGGGGACGACCGATGAGCCGTCCACCCTATCTCTAGCGCTATGCAATCTAGATATTCATACATGCAATCATCAAGTTCGTTAGAGACGCCAGACTTTCAAAATTTCCTTTCCCGTTCCTACTCATCGTTGTCCTCAATGCCACGGCTTGACTTTGGCTGTCGGTGCGGTTCGTCCCAATACACTACTAAAGATTAGCAAACTTATCATGGCAGTAATGTGAAGTACATACCACCAGGTTTTATAAACCAGCTCAAAACAAAGGCGAAACCAAAAGTAGCCGATAAACATACAAACACCGTCTGCGTGAACTTGCCCACGGTTGTCGCATAGATCAAATTGAAGATCGCAGGCGCCACGACTCTTCCAGATGCATGCAGCAGGCCCATGGCACCTAGGACCTGTCCTGTGCGATCTTGAGGGACATGCTTTGTCAACGCCGCTTGGATTGTTGGCGAACCCATGCCGCCAATGGCGGCGACAGCACCGCAAAGAATGAATAATGGACCGGTGCGCACCAACGTGTAGCCAACATAGCCCAGCATATCGAAAAGAATGGCAGTGCGAATGATTCCGAGATCGATTTTGTCAGAGCCGGAATTTCGTTTCGACCTGCCACTGGCTGGGCCTCGAAGTACACGGGTGATGACAGGTAGGAGCACAAGCAGCGTGATCACGCGGCAAATGTTGACGATAGAGACAAAGACGCTCGTTTCGAAGTTGCCCCAATCGAAGGCGTATTCGGAGTAGAGTATGACGATGGTCATGGAGCCCATCGCGACACCAAACATTGTTCCGTCGACGGCAGCCAAGAGCGCTAGATTGTGCCGTACATCGGGATTGGTGCCCGGCTCAGTAGGCCAGAGGATAGCTAGGGGAGCAAGAAGATTACCACCTTTCAGAACCTTGGCGGAACGGGAAAGCCAGGTTTGCGAGACACCACTATTGTCGTTTTCTCCTTTCTTTCTCTCGCGCGCTTTGAGTTGACGCTCTTTACTGAGGGACTCCGGAACGACCAAGAGGATAAAGAGGCAGAAAGCGGTGTGCATGCCAAGGACAATGTAGAAGACCGTTAGAATCTCCCCTGTGGCTTTGACTACATAGCCAGCAAGTATTGGGCCAAGAGCAATGCCGGCGAATAAGGATCCATGATAGTACCCGAAGACCACGTTCCGCTTCCCCGGAATTGTACAGTCACTGGCATAGGCATAGCTAAGTGCCATTGCTGAGATAAAGGAGCCGCCCAGACCATCGAAGAAGAAGCCCACCAGGATCCATCTCACAGAGAGCACATCCGGATACTTAGCCACACAGATCGTCGCCGTCTCGTATATCAAGACACCAACCGTAGACAGAGAGATCATCCTTGTGCGCCCGTACCGATCTGAGAGCGCTCCTAGCATAGGACTTGTGACAGCTGAAAGAAGGCCAGTTATGAGGCTACAGTAAAGGGTAAATTTAGACACAAGTGATTGAACCTCTGGTATTTGGCACTGGGGATTGTCACTACCTAACATGACGGGCATCATGTGGAAGGTGGGATCATGGAGCGATCGTTCGGAGAAGTATTCGCGACAGATTAGGGAGAGGATGAGGTTGAGGCGCGGGACGACAGTGCCTCCAAATGCCAGGGTGAAAAGGGCGAAGGGCGGGAGGAGCCAAAAGACCTGTCATCATGAGCATGTTGACGTAGCCTGGGGCCAAGTGTAATATACGGAGGGTTTGTTCCACCAAGGGCGCCCTTCGAAATCTCTTTCACCTTCCCACGTTGGTGATGCTCTCCGCTCTCCATTGCCAGGGCCTAAAGTTCTCTCACTATCACGATCCTCACCATCATCTCGCGAAAGCAGAGGTGAGCGTTCGTCGCTCCTCGCTTCCTCTGTTTCGAAGCCTCCCAGTGCAGTCTTCGCTAGATCATGTCCTGTATGTGATGAGCGCTGCCGAACGCGCGTATCCGCTCTCTCGAATGCTTCGATATCGGCTTCAGCTTCGAACGCTTGGTCGTTCTCCATATCTTAAGGATGTATAGGCCGTCAAATAAGGCTAACGAGGATTCGGGGGTCGATTGCTGGTACCTTGGTAAAAGTCGGCAATTTGTTCAGGGAAGCTCAATACCGCCAGGGCGAGCAATTGGGAGGGAGTCGCATGGCCGCTTTGCTCATCCAATGTCTAGATTGCTTTCACATATGGTCGAAGAATAGAAATGGAAGTAGAAAGCTTTGCAGGACATTGTCAATCCTGCGATGTATGTAATAGGGTCATTCGTACATTATTCAGCTTACCTATCAGGAGCGGGCTGAAGAAAGTCGAGGACGTCACGTCTCGGCTTTCGGCGTAGAGATATGAAACGCCGTGATCTTCTAAGTAGGACAGAACAACACATCGAAGGCATGTCCTACGTTCAAGGCTACCATGTACAAAACCTTGAAACTAGAGCTACGTCTCACCACTTCGTATTGACTTTGCCTTCTTCGCCGTAGGCATTGAAATCCATACAGGTGCTGCGACTTGCTCGTTCAGATTGACAATATGCATTGAGTCACAATGTCACGCATGCACTCGTGGCAAGTAGCATCTGTCAGGCTTCTGAGGCTTTCAGAAAATGATTGGAAGCAAATAATTATTTCCCCCACTGGAGAAAACAACAAGAAGAAATTCTTTTGTCTTCGAGTCCCAGCTGTCATGCAGTCCGTCCATAGTAATCTGTATCCACTTATCCTTATGAGACATACAAAGACATCTCTGTCCTTACTTCATTTCCCTGTCAGCAGGGTAGTCCTAAATAATGAGTGCAAGAACCCGCGGCTTTCTTGGATGTCGATATCGTACAGTCCTTAGTCAGACGCTTTCGGCTACCTCTTGAAGTGAAAGTGTAACAGCAATGTCAACGTTTCAATCACCGTGACCTATACCTCAAGTCATCCGCTCTTGTACGTAGAAATGATGATTGTCAGGAGCGATATATCCTTAAGCCGAGGAACCAATTAGGATATCTGAAACACGTGATCAGCGTGTGGACAGTGACTAGCAACTCGATCCATTTCGAATCAGACGTACACTGTACGGCAATCTTCGACCAGCTCAGGTCGGCATGTCTGGTCCGTGGCTCTACTCCAGCGCTGTCGATACGTTGGTAGGCATCGACAATATTCCCGAGAAGTCTAGCCCTGATTCGTCCTCGATCTCCAAATCTAGCACGGAGTTTGTGCCCAATATGAAAACGCCAATCCCAAGATTGTTACCTACAGTAACCATGTCAGTTCCAATCTCATCCACGTGCGTACTATTCCAGCAGTAGGGGTCCTTTAAAGCAAACCACCAACGGAGACATATCTTGGGAAAATGCAAAGATCGACCCAATCGTACCTGCCTGCTTCCACCCCATCTTTCCAGTTTTGTCCACACACTCTTGAACGATGGTTTTGGCGGCACTGTACAGGGTGTGATAGTTGGAAGTATCCGTAGGCGGCTTGGGGACAATCCTCTTGCCTCCCGGTAGCTCGCTGCGATCGAAACCATAAAGCATTATTATCGCAACCGTGCATGTGCCTGGACATCTTGTCAGTGACTAGCCCAGAGCCCTGAACTCCCGTACATTTATCCATAGCAGTGCCAGCTTGGTTACCTTGCGATATCCGGGATAAATAGCCCATTTCACTGGGAGAGCTGGCTTACCGAAAGTGTACTTTCGAGGAGTATGCTGGTATTTGAGACTCGTCGCCTGCCGCGCACCCGGAGCTATGAATTCAAGAGTTTCCTCCATGGCAGTTGGGGTCATCTCATCGATATAGAAGTATTCGACAGCACTGCTGCAATCCTGAGGATCCATTTCAGGTGAGTACCATGTATCAGGCGTTGCGCAGTACACCCCAAACTTCGGAGCGGTCAAGTTCTCGGATGAATTGAGCGTTGCATTCGAAAACCTGCCTGGAACAAGGGAGCTGTTGTCATTATAAATAGTCTGTGTAAATGAGGTCGCAGCTGCGCTGACTGATGGAAGTTGTTGAAAGAAAAGGCCAAAGAGCAGAAACATGGCGACTGGGTTTTGAACATGGATAAAGTGCATCGTGATCCCAATTGCCATGCGACTTATCTCTTAGGCAAGACTGGGTTTATTCCAGGTTCCAAAGCGATCTCCTCGAAGATATTCGCGCATGCAGATCTGCGCCTTTCGGGCTTCGCATATCTACTATGCGCAAGGATATCTCCACCAACAGCAACACTTACTGCATAAGCCACATTGTGTCTAATCTTTCAATGCCTTCCTATGTTTGGCATGGACACAACCTCAATTGGATTTCATACTATTACACCAGATCTGCCGGCAGGTGTAATATTGAAGCCGAGATCTAGCAGGTCTTCTCGCCTCAATCGAATTTCGCCCTTCATTCGCTCTTGGGTATCGAAATTGCTCTATGCAAGTCTGATCCCGTCTTGATCGAATAGAGGCTCATCGAAATGAGGCATGAGCCTATACCTGACACACGTTCAAGATATACAAGGGATTCCTAATGCACTCACCACACGATTTAGTGGATTTGCCAAAAGCTAAATCCTGTGAACCGCTAGACGAAGCTGACAACAGTATCGATTGGTGTTGGGGGTACGTACACTTCAAGCCAAAGCATCCTCAACATCGCCAGCAGTCGCAATTTCAGGATGCAATGTCACCATCGCCCTTCCAGATCTCCTGACAATGTCCTTCTGCCAACGACATTCTAGACCCCCTCTCCCTTACCGAGGAACGTCAGAGCTGCCACCGAGAAAGCATCCACTCCCGTTTTCATAGTCGGTTGAATAACCGGCGCAAAGAACGCAGAATGATTATGCGGAATCTCATTCGTCGTACCCTCCCTTTCAGCCTCATTCCATTTCTTTTCATCAACACAACCCCAATTATAAAACACATATGGAGCCCCACAGCTAGTCGCCAGAAGCGAAAAATCCTCACTGGCCCCAAACGGGTCCTTGTCAATAGCATTCTCCCCAAAATATTCCCGAAAATGAGCCTTCAAAATCGCAGCATTATGCATATCATTGACAGTGGCAGGCATATGCATGATTGTCTTATACTCCGGCTCCCTTATAGCTAGCGACCCCGAAGCCTCACACTCAGCGCGCACAACCCTTTTGACGGACTCCACAAGGCGCTCATGAACTTCAGGTCTAAAACTACGAACACTGACCTTGATATCCACGAAATCAGGCACAACATTCGCAGTGCTTCCCCCATGAATACTCGCACAAGCCACAACAGCAAAGTCTTCCGGCCTCGTCTCTTTTGTCACAATACTCTGCAGTCTCACAACGATATGCGCAGCCGTGATGACCGGATCGACGCACATTTCCGGCCGAGAAATGTGTCCACTTTTACCAAAGATGCGGATCTCAAAGGAGTCGACGGCTGTCAGTACTGGCCCGCCGCTTAGGGCAACAACACCAGCTTTGATGGCGTGGAGGTGTTGACCCACAACGATGCTTGGGACTGGAACCTTGTCATATAGACCGTCGTCCACCATGGCTTTCGCGCCGTAGGCGATCTCCTCGGCTGGTTGGAAGAGGCAGATTAGTGTGCCGCTCCAGTGTTTTCGAGCCGCGTGCAATAAGGTTGCGGTGGCCATGAGGGTGGCGGTGTGCATGTCGTGGCCACAGGCGTGCATTACCTGTGGAGATCGACATCAACATTCTTCTGCACAGATAGATTTTGCTGGGATTAAAATTTCTCGAAGCGTACGAAGGAGGAAATCAAGTTTAAACGGGATCAGGTCTAGCGTCACGGAGATTGAAAAGATGTCAAGGATGCATTGATTTTAGAGCCCAATTCACCACATACAGGTGTAGTCTCCCCCTCAGCATCCTTAGCGGTCTTCGTACTTGCGTATGGTAAGCCCGTGGCTTCGAGATGAGGCAGAGCATCCATGTCCGCACGCAGAAGGACCGTAGGACCATCATTGTTACGTAGCACGCCGACCACACCGTGGCCGCCAATGTTTCGGTGGACGATGAATTCGGGGATGCTATCCAGATGAGAGGCGACGATGGAGGCTGTGCCGACTTCTTGGCGGGAGAGCTCAGGATTGCGATGGATTTCTTTGTAGATTTCTTCGAAGGGGAAGAGGGAAGGACGATACTGGTCTATGATTGACTTTCTGTCCATGTTGAAGTACAAAGAGTTATTCTCTATTTGAATCCAGCGATATTGGGCGAGAAGTACGTATGATCTTGCATACTATTGACAAGTTTTCGAAGAAACTAGGGAATGTAAAGAACGGCAGGATTTGAAAATGACACGTCTGTCCTGGTGGCCTAATGTGGGGGTAGGGCAGACAGCCGGATATAAGCAAAGGATGGATTCCACACTTGTATGAATATTGGTACTCTCCAGTAGTTTTAAATGCGCCTCGAGGCTGTTGCGATGCGAATCGAGTAATGTCTAGGCGTTGTAAATTAGGGTGAAGGAAAGCGCATCGAGAAGACGAAATATATACCACGTGACCTCTTTTGGAAGTAGCAACAAGAGTAGTGAGGTAGCAAACATCTAATACCTGTCATGACAGATCATATTGCTGTCGTACCCGGCGCGGCATTCACTCTGGATGCACTACTTGATGATTTCTGTGAGCCCGGAAATGGGGTGTTGGTGCCCGCGCCTTGCTGGAGTATGTGGCTCTCCCTGTCTTCCAACTGATTGGCATAAGACATGATACCGGACACAGGGTCATCTACACGAGATAGCTTCGCACATTATCACTCGTAATTCAAGCTTTGGATGGGCGTTCAGGCTGTGACGTAATGATACCAAATTCGTCTTATCATCTCGGCTGACGGCGAATACGTTCGATTAGACGGTCATGATATCTTCTTCGAGGTTCGGGCGGATGTGACAATGTTACAAGTCACCTCTCTTCATTTTCGAAAGATGATAGCAGGCCGATGTGACTATCGAATGAGGACGCACATATTATACGCCTGAGAAGGGCTAGGCCCGAATTTGGATTGCTATCGGGGATGTCGAGTTTGATGGGGTGATGAGAAGGGTGAAAATGGCATTCGTGTTCTGTGAAGTCTGCCGCCATGCTTTCAGGACCGACCAGATCCACTTGGGGTAAGCGAAAGAGAAAGGCAAGAGAAAAAAGGCAAGATTATCTATGGTAAGGGAATAGTCGAAAGGGAGCTCTCTAGGTCAAATTCATTGCGAATCCCAGATACGTGATTTCTAGGACAAATCCGTCTGCAAGGAGAATATCAAGCCTGTTGAACCAGCGAAGACCTGCTATTACTAGAATGCCGAACGCAGCGACTCTAAATTTCGACCTTTGAAGAATTGAAAATCTCACGTGTTGCAGTTGCTCAAGTCATGTACCAGTGGGTGCATCAATTTTGAACCCTTGTACGGATTTCTGATGGTATAGTTCTGTCCCACTTCTTGTGTAAGATTTTGTTGGATCATGATACGAAATGTTAGACCAAACGATGCGTTCTTTGCCTTGAAATTTTCCAGATATTTGTTTAATTCAGGTCAGGTGACCCCTTCGGACTGAGAAGACATCGATACAGTCTTGGCCCTAGCCCTAAGCCAAATCGACCGTTTTCACCAAAACCTGCTTGTGCTAATTCTTAACCAGGTTGATCTCCATCATGAATTGTACACTCTTTCTGCCTGTGCTCAAAAATGAGGCCACTTGCTGCTACAATTTTGGCAGCGCTCGTTACCTCTATCAACGCGTCCAAAAGCCCAGGATGCGGGCATGCCACTCCGCCCAACCTCACGCCAGGCCACGCCTCGACAGGTCTCACAATTGACGTCCCAGCTGCAGGCGGCACGCGCAATTACCTCCTCAACCTCCCTCAGACGTACGATGTTACGAAATCACAGCCTCTAATTCTTGCCTTTCACGGCAAGGCGCAGGATGCTGCGCAGTTTGAGGCACAGACACAATTAACGGACCCGGAGTTCAATGCAATGGGCGCAGTGGTGGCATTTCCGGAGGGCATCAATAAACAATGGCTTGGAGACCCAGAGTCTCCCCCGAAGAAGGATTTGGATGATATTGCTTTTGCGCAGAAGTTGTACGAGCATCTTGTGGAGGACTACTGCGTGGATCTAAGCCGCGTTTACATTGTCGGTTTTTCGAATGGCGGCGGTCTGACAAATCTGCTCGCTTGCGACCTTAAGTTTTCTTCGCACGTGGCTGCTGCTACTATTGTGAGTGGGGCTGTCTATAAAGACAAGTCATTAAAGGGCAACGAGCCATTGTTTGACGTCTGTAACCCTGCTCGGTCCCCATTGCCTATTTTCGAATTGCACGGAAGCAAGGACCCTGTAATACATTACGATGGGAAGAGTACGCCAGATGGAGAGACGTACCCTATTGATGAATGGGTAGCTGGCTGGAGGGAGAGGAATGGATGTGGAGGGAAGACAAGAGAAGAGGCAATATCGATCCACAAGGGGACTGTGGCTAAAAAGAGCTGGTATTGCGAGGATGAGGAAGTTGTGACCCATTATTGCATTGAGGGTTTTGGCCATGGATGGCCTAGTAAACAGAGGCAAGAGGACGATGGACAGAGGTATGGACCACTGGAGTGGAATGGCACAAGAGACATCTTGCACTTCCTGGGGAGTAAGGTCTTGCCAGCGAGGTCTCAATCTGGCAGTCCTAGAGATGAGCTTTGAAAGACACCTAAAGCTTACCAACGAGGCTGGATTCACCACACGTGGCAATGCACTGGCTACCAGATACCCACCTTTTGCATCTACGTTCTCGGAGGGGAGGAATGCCACCGCAGGACATACTTTCTAGAGCTTTGATTGGGCGACGACATTGGTGCCGAAAGAACATGTTTTGCATGGTAGCCTGGCTTACCCAGTTAGGTCGAGTCCCTCGAACAGCTATCAGATGCAGGCTAAGACGATTTTCGCGATTTCCCCGTCATCCGGCGCTAAGATAAGGCTGCTCCCGCTCCTCTTGCCGATCAAGCTCGAATACCAACACGCACGCGAGGCTCGGCGAGGCAGGTACCTGTTTGAGCACTTGCATTCCGCTGACTAGCATCGTGACTGGTGTGACTCACTGCTCCAGTAAAATATACACAGCTACTATTGGACTTTGTGGCTTACAGATGCCCGAGACATTTGTGTGAGCTGCTACACGACGCCCACGCCCACGTCCGAGGAAGTGAATCTCCATCCTCAGCCCTGGGATTTCTCGGAATTTTTACCAATCCCTTCTCAAGTAAGATCAGTGATTACTCTTTCGCCCGCTCATACAATTGGCCTGACTGGGATCGCGAGACCTGCCCCCACGGTTCGTTGCAGAGGGCGGAGTCAAGGCATTTGCTGGCTTACATATTCCCTGAAACAAAAACACAGCGTATCCTTGAATGAGTCGGTAATGACTGCTACATCGATGATCTAGCACTTTTTTCTCGAGGAGTAAGGTTTTGTGCCATGACAGGGGCGGCGTGTCCAGGGTGTTGTGAAACAATGGGAGGCAACCTTCAGAACATGTAGAAATATTCTCAACTTACAGCGCCCACATTTTAGCTTAGTGAAGTGGATGACTGCCTCTAGATGCGCACTGCATCAATCTAAATTCAGTGCACGGAAAATGCGAGATTGCTTACTCCGCACAAGCTGAGTGCTCGCGACGCATTTCCCCCCACAGAAGTCTTGGCGTCGATTTGGCAAAGCGTCTACCTTAGTAGTGGTATTTGCCTACTCGACAACAAACCTCACCTGCTCCTTCCATACTACAAGATCATATTTCAATCACCTCCATTTTCACATCTTCCGCCAATAGTTCTCACTACTCTCTGGTCTGTAGAGATATCCTCCGTGACGGGATTCCCCTGTATAGGGTCCGGTGTGTTAATGCCCCTGGAGCACAAACATTTCCAGTGCCTCGACTACCTATGTGCCAGCAACATACCTAATGACCAGCATTGATTTTTCCATGAATCATTGTGCATCGCCTTCTATTTACAACCTCCTGCTTGGCTATTTCTATCTAGGCTAGACCGGACACCATCACAATTCCCCTTCAACAACCTTCACCTCTTTCAGTACCCCTAACCACCTCCGGTCTCATCTTGTCTCTACAACCAAGCACATACCAGCAAGTGTCACCTCTCGTCTGGTTTTCTCTCGAAAGGCATCTTGAGTCTCCTGAATCACGACTCTGCGCTAAAGAAGCAACACAACAAGGACAGGGGGTCGCTCAAGAGGGCGCCAAAGATTGGAGTAGCCACTCATGGGAATCTCCGTCCATACAAAATATCAAGTGGCAAGCTGCCGGTGACAAGACGGTGTCATCATTATGCCGCAGAAGGAAGAGCTAAGCGACTTTCCTGAGAAGCTCGCTGCTGCCCCTGCCCCTCGTCCTCACTTAACCGCCCAGCATTCCAATTCTCTTCCTGCTTCACCCTACCAACATCCTCGAAAACTCTCATTTGGAGGACGATCGCCCTCCCCTGAGAAGCTTTTCAAGGATGCTTCCCCACAGTCGAATCATTCGGAACCAGAAAAACGTCCTCGTTCGGGCAGCAAAGCACCTTCGCTTGCAGGGTGCAAATATGAGACTGGCATGGCCTTCTCAAGGAGACGAATACCATACTCTATTGGGGGCGATATGCTCGACAGAGCGAAAGCGCCGCCAAAGAAATATCTGGTTCCCAGCGAGGAGAACAAGCTGAGTGGAGACATGCGTGAATTGTATGACCGGATATTGCCGTCTGCGGAGAGCGAAAAGAATAGGATGGAGTTTATACAGAAGCTGGACCGAATACTGAACGAGCAATGGCCTGGCAATGACATTAAAGTTCATGTGTTTGGCTCTTCCGGTAACATGCTGTGTACTAGTGACTCAGATGGTGAGTGCTAGATGCTACGTTTTTAATCAAATGCACCAGGTCTGACAGTTACAGTTGACATCTGCATCACCACGCCTTTGAAAGCTCTCGAGCGAGTGTGCTTACTAGCGAACGCACTTGCAGATCGTAAGAATCCTATATCTCCTGCCATAGATATTTGCTGATATGCTAGATAGATGGTATGGAGCGAGTTGTCTGTGTACCTCATGCCAAGGTGCCCATCGTCAAGTTCTGGGACCCGGAGTTAAAACTTGCCTGCGATATGAATGTTAATAACACTCTGGCCCTAGAGAACACCAGGATGATTAAGACCTACGTGGAGATAGACGAGCGGGTACGACCTCTCGCCATGATCATAAAGCAGTGGACAAAACGTCGCGTTCTGAACGACGCTGGTATGTGACCTAGACTCCAATCGACCTCTCACATGTCCTGTGCTAAGTTACCCACACAGCCCTCGGTGGTACTCTTAGCTCTTACACGTGGATATGTTTGATTCTGAATTTCCTTCAAACTCGCAATCCACCCATATTACCATCTCTTCATCGAAAGCCCCACCTTCGGAAACCCGGTGCTGATGGCCAGACCCCTGCATTCGACGACGACATCAATAAGCTCCGAGGCTTTGGTTATCATAATACAGAGACACTTGGAGAGCTTATGTTCCATTTCTTTCGGCGGTATGGATATGATTTCGACTATGAAAAGAACGTAATCTCAGTGCGTGATGGGAGATTACTATCGAAGGAGGCAAAGAAATGGAACTTCATGCAGAACAACCGCCTGTGCGTCGAGGAACCTTTCAATACTGATAGGAACCTAGGAAACACGGCAGATGACACTTCGTTCCGAGGCATACATTTAGAGCTGAGGCGTGCCTTTGAATTGGTGAAAGATGCTAAGCTCGACGAATGCCTTGCGGAATACGTTTTCCCAGCCACAGAGGAGAGGATATGGGAGAAGCCAGCAGCGAGGCCACCGCCCGTCCTGACTCGGAGTCGTAGTCAGTCGGGGTCTACACAAACGAAACGAGGTGCTCACAGTAATCGAGGCGGAGGTCGACATAACCAATTTGGCCAGCGTGGACATATACAGCATCAGCCCAGAAGAGCATCGAGTGCAGCCGCCCAAAATAAATTTCCAAGTACACAGCACGGTCTGCACAGTAACGGTGGCCGAGACTACCTTCCGAGAGAAAACGCTCTGCAAGCTTCCCTTGACCAGATACAGCTTCATAATGAGCTCTTCACCCGTTATCAGATACTGCAGGCTCAGGAGGAAGAGTTGCGACGTATACAGACGGCATCCCAGATCCAAGCTCGGATGCAAGTGCACCGATCGCATGATGATGCTTCAATCCCAGCACAGCCAAGAGATCAGCCCCATCGATTGCATTCGAACAACTTCATCCCATTGACTGCGCCCACCCGAAGTGCACAATACTTCCACCCATTCGCCTATCCGCAGGTACCCGGCACGCCTCAGCAGAACGTCCATACGCAACCCTCTTCTCCCTCATTAAAGCATGCGCAACCCGACCTGAGGCGTGGCGTCCACCGATCCTCTGTCACGGATGGTACATCGTCTGCGAATAATCGATCTCATTCGCAGCCTGCCCGGCCATTACCGATAAGTCTCGCGGTGCAGAATGCACCTCCTCTCCCATTGAACAGCCAAGCATGGTTGCAGTACCAACACCAGCTACGGCAGCAACAGATCTACGATGCATTAGAGTTGCGCCAACAAACGTACAGACCCGACGATGTGCAGACGTACCAGGATGCAAGGCGGCAGCCTATTGGTCACAACTTCGAGGAGAGCGTCCCGAAAGAGTATGTTGGGTATTGGGTCAATGATTCACCACCTGCACGGCATTTTCGAGAAGACCCTACTCTTCAGCGGGTCCCAGCATATCATGACCTGCATCCCCGGATGCGGGCGGTGCCACAGGGTTTCAGCAGATTGAGAAATGGGTCTCGATCTCCTTCTCCCTCACCAGCTTTGCCATTCCGGGATAGATCCTTCAGTGTTCGATCGGCCTCGTCTGCGCCTCCCCTAGCAGCACAAGGCAGGTTTGAGAGACACCAGGCCATTTCACAGGCACCTCGCCCGTCCGGACCTAGCATAGTAAATGGGCATGATGGTTGGAATATGCCTGACTACTCGTCCATAGTGGCTGAAGGCTCTTCGCATACTACAACAATAAGCGAAGCAACGTCTGGTTCGGATGATCGACTGTATGACACTCCTGCTTCCGCTGAAGCTGAAATGCTTGGTGTTCAAGGCTTGGAAGAAGCTTTTGCCATTGATGGATCGCAACATTTCTTCCATGCTCATCCAACAGCCGAAAGTATGCGAATTCCTCTCGGTAACCGCAATGAAAATTACGACTCAACCATACTACGTACCGGCCACCAAACAGAAGAGACCGTAAGTCCATCCAGCAATACGCAGCCTACCGAGCAAAGCGGTGGCCCTGCTGGTGGGCTGGGGATTCAATTTGGCGAACACCAATTCAACCGTCCATCTGTCAAGCCTCAACAAGTTCTGCAAACAGAAAAGACTCGTCCTACTGTTCAGACTTCTCCGCCAAAGTCTACACCAGAGCAAGCTGCGACACGGATTGACAACATACCCATACCGGTTCCATTGCTTTCGCCAGTCCGCGAGGTAACAACGCCATCACCAACTGCCAAGCGACGACAAGATACTGTACCACAAGTACAAAGCAGCGTAAAGCGCCCAGCTGGAAAATTGGATCTTTACATTCCTTCATTTGCCGAAATCACACGCAGGAAGCAGGAGAACGGTGTACTTGATCAGAAACCGAATGGCATCCATTCGTCGACATATGTTCAGAGCACGAAGGCTACCGAATCGCCACGAGGAAGGCACTTGCCCAGTGAAAGCCCTAAGAGTCCAAAGTCACTTGCACAGCAGCCTCAGGTTAATGGATGGCAGACCCAATCCAGCAAAAAGGGAAAGAAGAGCAAGTCCCGACCAAGCTCGGGTCAAATTCCGCCTGCTGATACATTGCCTGCCAATGATTATGATCGTAAGGGTGGTTGAACGGGAACCAACACTTTCCTAGCAATCCACACAATATACAAAACAAGTAGAGTCTGATCATGGAAAGCTTACGGATTTGCATAGCAAGACAAGGATGCCGGGCCGAAAAAAGACGATAGCTACAAGGCCCGGCATCGTTTTCGTCAAATCTAGCATTGCTTCCATCAGCAGTCGAAGGGAGCTTTGTACACTACTGCCGCAGCGCAAAGAGGAGATTGGAGGCCGTGAGTTGGTTATTTTGTAAGCATACAATCACAGTTGCGTGGTCTTGGGTTAGCGCGCATCTCTCTCAGTCGATTGGGATTAATGCGTTTCTTTCAGCGGGCCGTCATTCGCTGGGTCAGTCAGTCATTTCGACCTCCTTTGAGGGAGTGACACTACTGGAGGGCACACACGAGGAGTTGGTTTGCATAGCAGCTAGGAAGGATCAAAAGTGGTGTGTTGTTCATACAGCGTTAGCGTGGGACTATTATCATCAGCTGGTACTGTATTGATGCATCTGGGTTGACGGGTGAAATGGACAATCCCAGCGTTCAATGTGATTATAGAGGCATTCAGATGAAAATGAAAATTATTAAAAATCTCATCTCGGGGCTGTGACGTTGACCAATCTCTTCCCAGGTCCTCCGAGGACCATTGCGATTGATGGCCATATGTGCTACATAGCCCATCGTGCAGTTGCTGTTGCTGCCAGTGATCGATTGCGAGAATCTTATGTAGACTTCAATACGTTGAAAAAGACGCTGAGAGTCGTCTCAGCACACAAATATAGAATCTCAACCTTGTGCATGAACCAGCGAACGAGTCTTCATTGCTAGAAGTCCTCCAGGCCTGCAACTCATCATGCGCATCTTCAAAGAAAGGGATCTTGCAATATCCGGATCAAGAATCGGTCTTACTACCCCACGACGTAGAAACACAATATGGATGATGTTTTTTGTGTGTGGAATTGTTTTTGTTTTTTCCCTGTCCAGGAAGGATGGTCACTCGTTATTCATATCGTGGGGTTGTAATGTGTCAATGCGCTCTTTTGGGGTTTTGATGGGGGAAGAGCAGGCAGGGTTTTACTGTGATGGGGTATCCATCAGAAGGTCGGTATTTCTCCTTATTTTCCTGTGCGATCATTGCGTGTCTGATATCCCAGACTATACTGCAATGAATCTCAAAGGCACCTGACACGGATAAGAAAGGTCAACGATAATTCATAGATCAAGAAATGCGCTATCTCGTCATCCTACCGGAGTGATAGACGCCCACCAGCCCATATAAGAGTAAAAAGCGTACACACAACCGTCATCCACCGCACTTCGTTAAGCATGAAATCCCATCTCGTCGCCACATGCGCCAAGATATCCCATAAATACAATCATCCAAGGCTTCAATTGTGCAAGTCATATCGTTCGTGTGCCCACTGATCTTTCGGCAGGTTTTCCTGCTGCTGCTTCACTCCTTCAAACCCTCATTAACGATCATCTCCACAATAATCTGCGCCTTATTCTCCTCAGGATGTTGCATGCAAATCTTCACCCGCCCACCATTAACACCTTCATCCAATAGCCTCACATCCCTGCCGGAAATGACCTGCCGCAGACGCCCACTAATCGCATTTCGCACTTCGACATATGCGCCGCCATCGCCAATGAGAATGAGAAATGTGCCAGCGATGAGACAAGCTTGTCGGGCTTTGCCTATGAAATCACAGACCACGGAGCGCGACACATCCCCGTGTTTATTGCAGAAAACACCGGTAGACTCAAACGCAAGGAGGAACTCTGCATCCGAGAGGCGGAACATGCCGAGAGGTCGCTGGCCGTTGATGCGCTGGGCTATGGAGGCAACGTCGGGCGCTTTGAGATCGGGGATTGACATTGGAAGTTTCTTATCTAGCGTGAGAACCTCAATACCGCGGGCGGTAGAGATGGCCAGAGAAGAGTGGAAGAGATTGATGGCATAGCATTCGGATGGAATATAGAAATCGTCAAAGTCGCGGAAGAACTCGACAGTTCCCTTTTTCATGCCGAAACGATTTCGCGTCGAATTTGACGTCGAGGACTTCTGGTAGACGGGCTCGAGGACCTTGAAGATTGAGGAGACGCCCTCGCGCTTCTTGTAGAAGACCAGGGTGCGGTCTTTCATGCGCCCAGTTGCGAAGAAGCCCACATCGCGGGCGCCGGAGAGTTTTTGCGGTGCGCGACGCGAGCTGTCGGAGGTGTTGTTGGGAGTAGGGCCGCCAGAAACAGGGCAGACGGTGTCGAGGTGGTACGCTATCAAGGATTTGTCGGCGATGAGTAAGAATAGAGAGAATTCCTCTAAGACAGCAATCTGGGTAACGCGTGCGGCTGAGATGGCCTGGTGATTAAGAGTCAGTAAAAACTCTGCTGATAGCAGTAAAATGAACATAGGAGCTTACTTTTGTCCATCCTCTGGGATTATCGTAATCAGAGACGTAGACGCCATAGTCGGTACCCACAGCCACCTTCGGATTGCCAAAAGGCTGGTTGAAGGAAGTCGCACAATTGACGGTAGCCCTGCAAACAGGATTCGGTTTGTGGACGTCCCCAAAAGTCTTCTTCATATCCTGTGTAGCTCTGTACAGAGGTGTACCCGGAATGACTATAGTCTTGCCCTGCCCAGACATCGCATCATAGCCAAAAGCCGTATCAGCGACTACCCTCAGCCGGAAAGGCTCTGCATTTTGCTTGTACAGCGAAGCGGCGTGTCTTGTCTTAGCTGAGATAATTTTGTCGCACCACTCTTCCCTAGATACTTTACTTGGCGCATATAGTGTATATGTCTGCTCCTTACCAAGATGACTTATTCGGAATGGATATATGGCCATTTCATCTCTGGAACTATCGATTGTAGTAGAGGGAATCATAGTTCTGCCGGAGCCATTGGTCATGATCGACGCTGCGGAGGACGCTGTATTCATATGTGTAAGCATACCTGGGCCAGTGCCTGGATTTGACATCGATTGCCGACTCGCCCTAGATTCTGTAGGAGCGGCTGCCTTAGTGGTCACAGTAGTTACAGATCCCAGGCCTTTCATTGTAGACTTGACGACCGCATCATCATTGTCGCTTTCAAGGACTAGAAGATCCATGGGGATGGGAACCTTTGATACATCATATTTTTCGTACTTCAGGCCACCAGCAGCGTCTCGAGCAGTTATGATCTTTGCCAAAACCAGGTAATGGTCGAAAAGTATCGCTTGTGTCTCGACCCAAGAGAACTTCGCCGTCCCTCGCCTTTCCACAACTCCCTGATGTATGATTTCTCTGCCCATGTGGGTAAGGTTCAACTGAACATCTGCCATAGTAGGCCTCATTTGCAGCTTGCCCTGGAGCTCCGCAAGCATAACCCCTTTTGTCATGTCAGCCACGCGAGCATCGCATTCCAACGTTACTTCCTTGATCTCTTCTATCGCAGCTTCAAGCTTGGTCTTCTCCTCTGATTCTTGTGTCGTGTGCCTAAGAACGGTGGTCAAGAGAAGGCTGTAACGCTGTAACCTAGTGATAGGTGCTTTGAGATACGTATCCCAGCCTAATCGCTTGGAGCGTTCGTTCTCCCTTGCCTGTTGAAGGAATTGGCGAAAGAGCATGTTGCGGCCATCCTCTTGTCGTATCGTGTAGTCTGCGTGTGGATAACTTACTGCGTAATCGATATAGGCGGTCTTGGCCTTTCGGATCCATTCGCGGAAAATGTCACTGAATCCGGAAATCCATGGACCTTGCTCATTTTGCCGGTATTTTAGAGCTGCCAGAAGGTAGTCTTCGTTGATCTTTTTGATAGTGTCTACCTTGCCAAAGACATCTTGAATGAATTTCTCCATTCGCCTGGGCGAGATGATTGGCGGTTGCCATTTGGCAAGCTCGTCCCTGTATAATATCCGAAGTACATTTAATTGATCCATGTACACGTCTTCGCTTGTTACTATCTCGTGCAGATTGTTTTGACGCTCAACCTCTTTTTTGTCCATAGTGCCAATGGACTCCTTTGTCATCTTCCAAAACGTCATCCAGTCTTGGACCTTTCGCTGTGGCTCTAGAACCTGAGTCTGGAGATTGATCTTTTTCAATGTTCGCATGCACTGGGGAGCATAGCATCGACCCGCCATTGTCTGGGTGTGCACCATGGGTGAGTAGCATCCGGTGCCCGTCAACTGGTACAGAACACCCGACATAGGAGATTTTCCAAATTTGACCCACTCTTCCTCTTTCAAGAGAGTTCCACAATCGAACATCTGCTCCGCAACCTTGGCTCCGAGAACCTCTGCATCTGCAGTGTTCATGGTGGGCACCTTGTGCGTGAAAAGAGCCACAATGCCTTCAACTATGGCGCTTTCCTTGAGATCAGCTTCTCCCTCGCTCATTTCTTTGATCCAGTCGACAATTGAACTCAAAGCCCATGGTTCGGCGCATTTCTTAAAATCAGTAGTAGAAAGCTTCGAGGGATTGAATTTCCTCCGTTTGCCGGATGGTATCTCGGGGAGTAATCCGACAAGTTCTGAGCTAGGATTGAGTGAAGGCTCACCAAAAGAGTCCGTGCCGTAGACAGAGCCAGCGCCACGCAGTCCAGCCATCTGCTGTTGTTTGAGGATTCTTACTCGATCAGCATCGGTCTTTGACCGAATCGGAGGAACAGTCTGAGGGGTGCTGCTATGGCTTATTAGAGAGGATGATCTTGGTACAGGTGTTCCTTGAGGGGTGAGCAATTGATCATATGCATCTGGCGCCGCAGGAAATCTGGGACGTCCGTATTGATCATACTGCAAGAGCCTTTGCGAGTGTTGATATGTACCAGCAGGCATTAGCTGAGGGACTGTTTGCGCGTTCAAAGATTCCACAGGTGCTGCTGGCAATGGTCGGCTGGGCCCCATTCCCGGATGAAAAAAGATGTCCTGCATACTGTCCCTAGAAGGACTTTGGGTGCCTGATGTGTAAGCTCCCTCGGACTCAGCCAGTGTTACTTCATCACCATCTTCAAAACTAAGGCGCCGCGGCAGGGTTGTAGTGCCAGGCTCTGAAAGGCCGCCAGTACCGGACCGATCAACCCGCGCAGGCGCAAATGGATGTATATACTCTTGCCCGGGTATTGGGTATTCATACAGTGTGGCTGACATATCCGAGTGCTGGGAGGATCTTGTCGCTGCAAATGGACGACCTTGGTCGTCTAAATCATTTGCGTAGCCCTGAGCCCCTGGTATTGACGATTCTCGCTCGCCGTAATGCATATTCCCTGGGAAGCCGCCACCATAGGTGTCCATATCTACGTGAACATCACTATCGCTACTGTACTCACCTCCCTGATATCGGGCTTGCAAGGAATCGCGACCACTCCGCCTTCGAGCTTCTTCTGCCGCGTCCTGCTCATCAGCCATATGCATTGCCGCCAAACCAGCCTCTGCCTCTGCATCGCTCCTGTCACTATAGGCATCATAGTCAACGTATTGGCCTTCGGCTATTTGGGCGATGTGCCCATTGGTACGGCTATGGTCATTACCTGAGCCATCTCTAGAAAGCGACTCGCCAGCGAGGGGTGACTGAGTTGCGTAGGTCTCGTCTATCGAAGCATTGTCTCCCGTTCTTGCAGTTCTTAGACTCCTCCTTGAAGGTGGCGGTCTTCCCATGACTGCGGCCTCAACTTCCTGCATGAGATCATCGTATCCAGGCTCCCTATCGTCCTGCTCGTCGCTATGGCCGTTGCTGCCGCTGAAGTAATCAATCTCTGCAGTAGCGTGTGCAGGAGGGCCAGGCAATGGCCGTGCTTGCGGATGTTGACCCAAAGTATTCATACGTTGAGGCGAATGAGCCGGTGGTGTGGGGCCTGGGGTTCCTGGAGTTGGCGGTAACGAATTCTCGTTCCTCGAGTTTGTATGGGATCCGACGGGTCTACGGTGTATAGCTGGTGAGGGAATGCGTGAAGTGAGATTCCATGGGTCGATTGGTAGATTAGAAATGGGATTATGTAGTGAGGATGGATTGCCTGGGGCTCCTTGCGTGGAATTTGGTGCGAGACCGCTCCTTTGTGGGAATGACTGTGAAGAGGCTGCTGACGGAGGATTGGATGGGTAGGCATCATGTGATGGTGAGAATGGCGGAGGCGGAGGAGCTGGCGGGGTATAGGAGGGACCTGTGACTGGGGACTGGCCAGCAGGGCGTGATGGAAGTGGCTGGTGTCGAAATGCTAATTCGGGTGAGATATTCGAAAATTGCGATCTTTGATCTGTTCCAGTCTGAGGTGACACGCGGCTGCCATAGCGCTGTTCGTATGGTCGTGGTGGAGGCGGAGGAGGCTGAGAGGTATAGGCGGGCATTGTGGATGGGTAGGCTTGCGGCGGTGTTCCCTGATTTGAACCACCATAGCTTGATTGATATTGGCTAGTTGCCGAGTAGGCCGCAGGCACGTACGGCTGATGGGCAGCAGCGTTAAAGGTACTAGAAGTAGCACTTTGGGGTTGCGGACTATATTGTGTTTGTGGTACGCCGTATTGCTGTGGATTATAGGAAGACCTCGGCGGAGGTGCGGGAGCACTCTCCTGGTGCTGATACCCACCACCGCCGCTTGTACCGTAGGAAGTTGACCGTGGAGGAAAGCCCGGACTTTGGACACCACCCATGTACAGTTCTTCATGCTGCATACCAGCAATACTACCTGGCCTATAGCCCCTGTTTCGTTCCCTCTCGCCATTCATATCTTCAGGGTATTGTGAGTCGTCTCCTGGGTCAAAGCTCGGTGTTCTCCGCACGGAGGCGTTCGCAGGAGACGCATATGGGGATTGCGATGTTGGGGAGCCCTGATACTGGCTGTATTGATTAGCTTGCCGGCGGCCGCCCTGCTGGTACGCCATGATGAATTGCCCAGTATAGTGTCCCGCTCATGTAGCAAGGCAAAATTCTCGTTAGATAAGTAGCATATGAAATGCGCTGCGTGATATCTGTGGGGTACTGGTGATTGCAATTCTTGAATGGGTAGGGCAGTCGCAGATTTTATCTTTGTAAGATGCAGTATCCCGTCTTGAAAGCGAACGAGCTTGTCGCAAGGACTCTCTTTCTTTTTGACCAAGCGACCAGAACTCCCATTGATGAGACGCGCTCTTCTAAGTGCTTCTCCCTATGGTCTCGTTGGCTGGCGCAGCCAAGCTGCTGGGCGATTTTCCGAGGCTGAGGTGACATGGATCATCACTGGATAGTTGAAAACCGTTTTCTCTGGAGACGTCGTGGTGGTAAAGATTCCCGACGAATATCCAGATTACAAAACATAGATCTCCTATAGTCAGAGACAACGCTTTTCACCACTATCAAATGCCAGAAGCTACTCTAGACCTAGGAGACTGGCTTGACTAAGGTAGGTTGCCATAGGATAGGGCTGACGGCAAATACCGCCAAGGCTTTCGTCAAACCCTCCGCCCCGCTCACGCAATAAGCCTGAGGGCAAAAGCATTCTGTTTGTGGGTATCTGCCTTCAAATGGAAGTCTTCTGCTGCATCTAATGCGATCTCGACCTTCTCAAAAGTATCAATTGCCTATTTGACTATCGCAGCAGTTGGAGCCATCTATTGATATGGAAAATGCAGCACCGCAATGCACCTCTGCCTATCCCAATCCAAAACAATACATCAAGAGGCAAAACTAACAAAAATGAAATGCCTCTCTCGTCGTTCTGAGCCAACCGGCACTCGAAGTCGGTGGTCACGAAATCCCCTACAACTCTTCGAACATCTTCTCTAAAGTCTCGATTTCATGCTTGAGAAAATCCTTTGCCTTAGTAGCAATTTTCGGAGTATGCTTCTGGCCAAAGATATCTGAGACGTTGGATGAGCCGCCACCGTTCCATGCGAGGATCTGAATCCAGATTAGCGGAGATTTTTAGACAGCAAAAACAGACTGGACTTACGTTCTTGGTGTTCTTAGGAACGTCAGTAAGACTTCCCACAGTGGCAACAGAGATCAGGTTTTCCTTGAGTTGCTTGGGAGTGATTTCGGCAACGGCAAATGCAGATTCCTTTGATGGCTGGAGGGAAAGGAAATAGGCCAAGAGACCTGCAATATGAGGAGATGCCATCGAGGTGCCAGAGATAGTATTAGTGGCGTATTTGCTCCCTGTCCAGGTGGACAAGATGTTGAGGCCAGGTGCGAAGATATCGTTGCACTTTCCATAGTTAGAGAAGTAAGCGCGCTCATCAGCGAGGGTTGAAGCGCCGACGGTGACAGCTTTTTCAGCGGACGCGGGCGAGTAGTTGCAGGAGTCGGCGTTGTCATTACCAGCAGCAACAGCGAAGTGAATACCAGCATCCACGGCTGCGTTAACAGCGAGATCCAAAGTGACGGATTTGCCTCCACCCAGACTCATATTTGCAGCGCTGCCCTTGAACCCTTTCTTGCCCTTTCCCTTTTTGGCGGCCTCGACCTTCTCATTATGGGTGATGGCAGCCCACTCGACGCCCTTGACGACATCGGACATCGTCCCTGAGCCGTTGGACTTCAAAACCTTGACAGCGTAGACGTTGGCTTTCTTAGCAACTCCAAATTTCTTTCCGGCGATGGTTCCAGAGCAATGGGTGCCGTGGCCATTTCCATCTAGATCCTCATCATTTGCGGGGATAGTTTTGCCCCAGTATGCTCTGCCTTCAAAATCTACGTGCTCAATATTGGTGCCGGTATCAATCACATAAACATCTACACCCTCACCACCGTTCTCAGAGTATAGGTATTTGTTGAATGTACCAAAGCTTAAGCTGTCGCGGTGCGATATTCGAGCCAATCCCCATGGAGCGTTCTTCTCTGTTTCTGGAGAGTCGCTTGCCAGGGTATGGACCTCAGAGTCTCTCTCGATATAGGCGACCTATTCTATAGGTGAGCATGGTCACGTGCACAGAGATAGGCAGATAAGAGATCAACCGACTAATCACTTACATCTGGGTGACGACGAACTCGTTCAATGACATCCTCGTCAAAGTGACCAGAGTAGCCAAGAAGACCGCCAGCGATGTTGTAGGTATGCTTTAGTCCCCCAAATGTAGTGATGGGAAACTGCGACCTCTTGGCTAGATCACTCTTCGCAGTCTCGATCTCGAGATGCTGGCCTTTGACCCAGTCGTGATGCTCGCATGCTGAAGAATGCGATACGTGCGGCTTGAATACTATGATATAAGAGTCGGGAACCTCTTGAGCTTGTGTAGACGACAGAAGTGGGGCGGCATCGTTGTGGATGGTGTCAATGAGGACTGGGGAAGCTGATACCAGCACAGGCAGCAACCACAGAGCGAAGAACCCTTTCATGATCGGAAGGGTGTAGATGTCGATTTAAGTATATAGGAGGAGAAGAATAGACTTGGTGAATGCAGGATAGGTTGATGGGGAAAAGATGTTGTAGGAGAGAGGCTGGGAAGAGATAACGGAAGAGCTGCTGCTTGAAATGACGAGAGTCACAAGGCAACTCTCGTGCTTCGGTCCGAGGGTCCAAGGGTCCTTTGCTGGGGCCAACCGCCGGGCTAGGCACTGAGCTTTAGGGCTTAGGGCAATCTGAAGAGCATCCAGCCTTGGCGGCTTGGCAAGATTCTTGAGAGTTTACCGTGCGAGTAGGCGTCAACCTTGCCTTGGAATTGTTTTCTTTTGGTTTCGCCAGAAGATAGAGAATATCTCAAGCCGTGATAATACGAGCGTGGAAATTGTGTGGATTCCGTGCGTTAGGTGACTTCCATTTCCCGCCCACATGAGCCTCTACTGTCACACGCGTGTGAAGCACGAGACAAAGCCCAGAAGAATCCACTGCGCTGGATTTTGGGGTGCAAACCCAAGCATTATGGCGACGCCCTGACTAGATGAATTCCCTTGGGCGCATGCAGGATGACGCCTACAGTTCTAAGAAGTCGAGCCTCGACGCTCAAAGAGTCGGCGCCCGAAACGAACGAGCTTCAGAGCCAGCTACTGGTGTTAGGAGAAGACTACCTTTCGCAGGACAAGGAGGAAATACTAGAGCATCTCCATCAAAAGCTGGAAGCTTCACATCGAATACACCAGACGCTGTTGGAAGATGCTGGTGCCCGCCACATCAAGGATACCTTCAGATATCTTGGCGGCTTGCAGACGATCGTTGATGCTACGAAAGCTGTATCGCGGGAATATAGCACGAGGACTAACAGTAGTGATGAGGAGCTTCTGGTCCTTAGTAGTCTCTTGCAAGCAATCTTCAGGATTTTGTCTGCCGCTCTAGAAGGCCATCATGGCAATCAAAAATTCTTTCGCCAGCGCATCGAAGGAGGCGGATGGCAAGCCGTAAGAACTGCTGCTCAAGACTTGATATTTCTTTTGAAGAGCGACGGGAATGAATCTTCCCGGGTTCTTGCAGATCGGGTTTTCGGGTGTCTTCTTGGCTGCGCTTTACACGATGAATCCATGACCGGCTTTTTCACCGTTCTGACGCGAAAATTGAATGATGCCACTGGTTCTCCGAGGCTTTCGCCCAAGCCAGCGATTCTAATCAAGGATTATCTCAAGCAAGAGGTTGGTCAGCTATCTCTC
This sequence comes from Lecanoromycetidae sp. Uapishka_2, assembly GCA_035521555.1. Taxonomy (NCBI): domain Eukaryota; kingdom Fungi; phylum Ascomycota; class Lecanoromycetes; species Lecanoromycetidae sp. Uapishka_2. The sequence goes on from JASZXT010000043.1 coordinate 54,569, forward strand.
ATACGCAGTCCAGACGCCGTTCTGGCGATGTTTGACATTTGGAAAGCACTGGTGGACCAGACTCCGCAAGATAACGACCTACATGAGTACAAGGCTATCTCACTTGGAGTTCCGATTGTGCTGAACTACGTTGCGGCATTGTCCACGGTCAATCTGGCTGCTCTCCATGGCACAGGACTCCTCAACCGCCTTCTCACATCCTTGCAAAGATTCTCAATAGATGACCCTTCTATGCAAGAACTCCGCACGACTGCTAAGACACTGCTCAGCTTCGGCGCTGCGACCATGGATGATGTGCACTTTCTTTTCAAACACGCACGATCCTCGCCGTCCATCGCAGAAATACTGCTGTCGTCTTTGAGGACTTCCCATACACCTCCTTTTGTACATTTCGATCTGTCGTTGAATGGGTACGCATCGATAGAATTGCCTGGTATTGGAAGAACGTTTCCTCCAGTATCTTCAAGTACCGGCTATACCCTGTCTCTTTGGTTCCAAATAATTCATTTTGATCCCAATGCTCACACGACCATTTTTGGGGCGTTTGATGCAAGCCAAACATGCTTCGTACTCATTTACGTAGAGAAAGACACGCATAACCTAATTTTGCAGACCTCTGTGACATCGTCGAGGCCTAGTGTGCGCTTCAAGTCCGTTTCATTCAAAGAGTGGCGTTGGTACCATGTTGTCATAACACATAGGCGACCTAAGACCACATCATCTGCCAGGGCCTCTCTTTTTATTGATGGAGAATTTGTGGAACAAGTCAAGTCACAGTATCCAGCCTCGCCTGCAACAACAAATGGTGCCGAAGATAGCTCCAGCTCGTCCGCGTTACATCGAAGAAGCCATTCAATTCAAGCATTTCTTGGCACGCCACAAGATCTTGCAACTCAATTGGGCAAAGGCCTGGTTCACACGCAATGGCGCCTTGCACTGGCTAACGTGTTCGCGGAGGTCCTTAGTGACGATCTAATTGCTGTTTACCATGAGCTTGGACCTCGGTACACAGGCAACTACCAAGACTGTTTAGGGTCTTTTCAGACATATCAAGCGTCTGCCGCTTTGAATCTACGAAACGAAAGTCTTCATCCTGGCAGAGAAGAAAAATCGGATATTGTCTCAGCAATACGTTCAAAGGCTGGGGCTCTGCTGCCGGAATCTAAGGTTCTGCTTAACATATCGGCAACTGTGGTTCTAGATGACAATGACCAGAATAACATTGACGAAACATACCTATTGAAATCAATCTCAAAGATAGCGGGCAAGAACTTGCGCAATGTTACACGAGGCGGGCGTAACGCCCTTGCAATCAATGGTGCTATCCCCTCTATCAATGAAGCTTTGCTCCACTCTTCTGGTTTCGCAGTGCTCACTGGCGACCCAACGGTTGTTGTACCGCAGTCTCTCGATGATGGTGCTTGGCGAGTTGGAGGCTGCGCTGGCGTCTGCCTAGCTCTTCTTGAGGCGGCCGAAGGCCCCGATGATATTATTCGAGCACTGAAAATCTTGTTCGCCAGCGTTAAAGACAGCTGGAGAAACAGCGAGGCTATGGAAAGAGAGAATGGCTTTGGTGTTCTATCCCTTTTGCTTGACACTAAGATACGCTCTTCGATGCGCGGAAATGACAGTTTGCTTAGTACAGGATCGAGTGTCGCTCTCACAGCACTCGCTGAGGTTTTAAAATTTCTTGGTTATATTATCGACAAGCCTGAGGAATCGGTAATCAACAATCCTTTGGCTTATCGCATTCTACTCGTAGATATGGAATTCTGGCGAAGCGGAGAAACAGATGTTCAAAAGTTGTACTACGAGCAATTCATTATTTTCGGTCTGCGGTCTAAATACCATGTTTTCAACACCAAGCGTTTGTCAAGGATGCGTAAGTCGTTTTTCTAAAGAATTATCTGAATGTTCTGATGCGAATCATTAGGAATAATCAAAAAATGGCTTGAGGCTCTGAAAGGCGACACCTTCACCGCGATAACGTTCGACTATTTTCTCGAAGCCTTTAGGACATTCCTCACAGGTAACTTGTCAGCAGACTCAATGCGGTCATTGTCTCTCTACATCACCTACGCAATACACAAGCCTAAAGGCCGGTCACTGCTTCCAGCCCGAGGCAAGAGTATCAAGTTGAATACGGACCTGCCGTCTCGGCGGAAGACACTTGGCAGCCCTTCACCTCAACCGGCTATAGACCTAGAGGACTCTGTTCCCAAACTCAGCCAGTCACAAGTCGCTCTCAAAGTTCTGGAGTTATATGCTGCCCTTCTATGTGACAAGAGCGATACAGCGAATATCAAAAGATTTGCAAGAACCGTGACCAACAAGGTAAGCCACTAGTTACATTGTGATGTGGAGCTGGATTTCGGCTAAATTACAGCAGTGGCTGCTCCATCTTCTTGCGGACGATGAGCCGATGGTGGTCTTACTATCGGCCAAAATACTGGCTCGCCTTCTGGTCGTTAGTGGTCCAAGCTATATGCAGAAATTCGTCGACAAGACCGGAGGGATCATCGTCATGCAGCACAGACTTAAACGTTGGTGGAGCGTTCCAACCATTTGGCCCATATGTCTTTCCATCCTATTTGGCATAGAAGTTGGTGGCCTCGACTTCAATCGAACTTTCGACTTGTACAGCTTGTTAGAAATGTTTGCATCTGGGGACAGAATCGTTGTGGTCTACCCGGCTATACTCCCAGTGCTCACGACCATGCTAGGGCAGGGCTTGAAGGTAGTGATAAGGGATCAATCAGACCCTGACTCGCCCTTGGTGGAAAAGAGTAATGGAAAGGCGCCCTCCATTACCAGCACACCGGCAACGCCAACACAGAGGCGGCAACGATCCATGACATTGGAAATCGACCCGTCCCTACCTAGTGAGTGTTTCATCGCTAGCAATTTCTTTCCAAAGTCATTAATAAATATAGCCATTAAACCTTCGAGTACGGATCACCTCGCAGACTCTGTGTCGACGCTACGCATAGTCACGCGGTTTCTCGCCGACATTCACACAAAATTCGCAGGTTTTCGAGATTTCACAGCTACTTCAGCCTATGTCCAGGAGCTTTTCTATGTGCTTTTTCCGATCGTAGTGAGCGCTAACCCAGTCAGCGCGGAGATGGAATTGAATTCCCGAGACTCCGCACTGACATTCAAAGGTAGCGACGTGATCATGAGACCACTATCGGCTAATTCAATGAGAAATGCCTCCGTGGTTAGGACGGCGACTGTCGAACCCTCATCAAGTCTAGGGCCTACAAGGGCTCAACCACCGAAGAGAATGTCTTCCTATATCCTAGTGACTTCAGACTCGACATCCATGGGACCTTCAACCGCAAAGCTTCAATCTATCATTTCCCCTAAGAGGATTAAGCCCACATCCAACATGAGTAGTTCCATTGTGGAAGAACTTCTCGAATTAACAATCACCGTTTTCGCTGATCAGATTTTCTTGAGGAAGGATTTCCCAGGATTAGGATTGTTCATGAGGGTTCCACCTGGATTTCAGGAGCATCAGGCATACTTCGAAACGTTCATTCTTCGCAACACTTTGACACAATTAGGTAATATGGTTAAGCTAGACCAGAAATTACTTTGGGAACCTCGGGTACTCACAAATCTGGCTCGCTTTGCTGCGCATCTCGGCGAAGCTATTTATGAAGGGTGGTTCATCAATGGTGCCGATGATACGCTAGAATTTCTCGCTGGCATACTGGAGTACCTCCAACTCCCAGGCATCTCCATGATAAAAGCTGTGAGGCTGTGCAGTCACCTCATCTCAAACATTCGAGCGGTACTTTCAAAAGTGGTTCTTCTTAGGTTATCCGAGCTCGATGAATCATCTTCCGCAGCGAACACGGTCGCTTTTTTGAACAAGCTTGCTTACTGGCAATCCGTCTTGCTTCCTGCGGAAGACCCACAGGAGAATTTTCTCAAGCTACTTTGCTACCTCGTATATAACAGATTATGCAGTTCTGTCGAGGAAGTGCAACTGGCGGCTGCAAATCTCTGGCGAATGCTCCTTGTCCAGAAGCCCGACGAAATCGAAGAGATTTTACGGCAGATGAAAACTTCTAACAGCGGCCAATTGACGAGGGGTTTCAAGAAGATAATGGAACTCGACAATGAGTCTTTCCTTGGATGGATGAATGAGAACCGCACTGATCTCGACGATGGTCTATTCACCACGTTGTCAAAGTCCTGGGAGACATTCGTTGCAGACGAGAATCGCAAGACCGAAGAGACAGCTAAGGCTAGAATTAGTAAGCGAAGAGATAAGCTCAAAGTATGGGCGTCAGAATGCGTTTCCAATGAAGAGATCCTCCGACGCCATGAGACTGGCACTGATCATTGGCGATCGAATATCTACGCTGCCGAGCATCTTAAACGACAACGTGCTCTGCAGGACCAACAAGACGGTCAGGTATATAACGCTTCGACGTGGGCAAAGATGAGCCGAGAGCTTCGTCGGCCGTGCGGCCTCTTAGATGATATGGCCCTGCCCAAATGGCAATTGGATCAGACCGAGGGCCGGAATCGAATGAGAATGCGCTTCACCCCTGATAATGACGCGCACAGGCATGACTATCAGCCAAAGAGGAGGCAATCGCAAGGTCCAGCCAAGCCTCGACGTAGCATCGGATCTCGAAGCAAGCCGCTCGTGAAAGATATCCCTCCACTCCCAAACCAATCACAAAGTGAAAATCCCCCTGAGATACAAAATTCTTCGAATCCGCCAAATATGGTTCCCTCGGGACTCGTCCAGGATGACCTCAATGAAAGAGAAGCTGACGAGGACTTCGAAATGGTAGATGACCCACGCGATGATTCAGAAGACTATGAAGATAAGAATCGCAAAGTGATGCGGAGCCTTCAACGCGGAGACCAGGTAGAACATGTCCACAACGTATCCCGGATTGTAGGTCTTGAGGCAGTAGAAGGCCTCTTAATCCTCGGTAAGGGGTATCTGTATCTCTTAGACAGTCTTTTCCAACGATCGGATGGCGAAGTAGTCAACGTCTGGCAAGCTCCTCAGGAGGAGCGCGATCCTTACTTACAGATGATTAGCGGACGGGAAGCTGGGGATCGTCCAACCCCTTCAATGAAATCAGACTATGAGACTCGTAGTTGGCGATGGGATGACGTGCTTAGCATCTCCAAGCGACGATTCCTGTTTCGTGACGTAGCTATTGAGGTCTTCTTTGTCGATGGACGGAGCTATCTTCTGACGGCCAGCACTCCAACCCTTCGAAATGAGCTTTACCAAAAGCTTCTTGGCAAAGCCTCGAGTGCTGCTGAGCGTGCATCTGCTGTTCTTGCTGAAGACTCGTGGAGAATCGAGTCTGTACGCAATCCCGCTGATGAAACCCAGACTTTTGGATCGAAATTCACAAGTGTATTTGCACAGAACAACTCCAATCCCGCTACCCGAAGATGGGTAAAGGGCGAGATATCTAATTTCCACTATCTGATGCAGGTGAACACCATGGCTGGCAGAACCTTCAATGACCTTACACAGTATCCTGTGTTCCCCTGGGTGCTTGCAGACTACACCAGTGAAGATCTTGACCTCACTAATCCTCGGACCTTCCGAGACTTATCCAAGCCTATGGGATGCCAAAATTCTGACAGGCAAGCAGAATTCAGAGATCGATACCAGTCCTTTGCCGAGATGGGCGACACCAATTCACCACCGTTTCATTATGGAACGCACTATTCATCTGCCATGATAGTGACATCATATCTCATTCGTCTGCAGCCCTTCGTTCATTCATACCTTTTGCTGCAGGGTGGGAGCTTTGATCATCCAGATCGACTATTCTATTCAATGGAAAAGGCATGGACGTCCGCATCCCGCGATAATATGACCGATGTCAGAGAATTGATTCCAGAGTTCTACTATCTCCCCGAGATCTTTACAAACCAAAACGGGTACGACTTTGGTTCTCGACAAAGCGATGGCGGTACTATTGATACGGTAGAATTGCCACCATGGGCCAAAGGCGACCCCAAGATTTTCATCGCAAAGCACAGAGAAGCACTGGAAAGTGAATACGTCAGCCAGCATTTGCATCAATGGATCGGCTTGATTTTCGGACAAAAGCAACGTGGAGAAGCAGCCTTAGAGGCAACCAACGTCTTCCACCACTTGTCTTATCATGGCGCTAAGGACCTCGATACGATAGAAGATCCCATGGAAAGGCTCGCAACAATTGGCATAATACATAACTTCGGGCAGACGCCGCATCAGGTATTCCAGCGAGCGCACCCCCCACGAGAGGAAGCAAAGTACAAGGTGAAGAGGCTAGACACAGGTGCCGAGGGCCTGACACGCCTACCATTTCCCTTGCTAGAAACCTCTGACCGCATCTCTTCGCTTCAGTATTCTCTGAAGCATGAGCGTCTTTTGTGCTCGGGACCATTCCGGATCCACGTCGGCCCAGTCTACGACAAGTACCTGGAATGGGGGTTCATTGACGGCAGTGTCAGATTTTATGCTGCTGACACAAAGAAGATCATCGGCCTATTTGAGCACGTTCATCAAAGCCAGCTTTCCTATGTGTTGTTTGCAGACTCTAAGACTCTCGTGACTGCAGGCTCTGACTGTACAGTCTCCATCTGGGCCGTAATCACGGCAGCAAATTCAGTGGATCTGCAGCCCAAGGTCACTTTATTTGGTCACAGGTCTGCTGTTACCATGCTGGCAGTATCTCGCTCTTTCAGCGCTCTTATGTCAGCCTCTTCAGACGGTCAGGTGCTATTGTGGGACCTGAATCGCTTAGAGCTCGTTCGCCAACTAATTAGTGGGAAGCCTGTGGAGGTTCGTGCACTTGCCCCATCAGAAAATCGACAATGTACTAACGTTGGTACAGTGTGCTCGCATCAACGACGTGACTGGCGTCATAATGCTTTGCCGGGGCTCCGAGGTCTCGTTGTGGACTCTGAACGGCGACTCAATCCTTGAGCAGGACGTTTGTGTCGAAGGCGACGACACCATCTCTGCATGCGCCTTCTATGAAGGATCCGGCAACGAATACCTCGTGCGAGACTTGATTTTCACAGGACACAAGAAAGGTGTTGTCAACGTATGTCTCGAAATGTTTCTGAAATGCAGTTGAACCGCTAGCTGACTATGTCCTCAGATATGGAACATCGCTATCATTGACGGAGCTTTCGCTCTCGAGCATGTGAAACGCATGCATCACTTAGATCACGCTGGGTATAATATTGGTGCTACCATCACGGCAATCCTGCCAATGGCGCAGAAAGTTTACACAGGTGATGATGATGGACGAGTGGTAAGCACAGATCCAGGTATAAGTCGATGACGAAAGCTGACAATGTCTCTAGTACGAATGGGACTGTATTCAGCGGCAATGATCTAGAAGTCTGACAATGTCTATATTGGAATGACAGGAAATACATGTCTTGCCTTTAGCGCGGCGCTGGGGGTTATCTCTATATGATAGTAAAAGGCTCGCAGGGGTTAGCTGCAGGTGCAGATATCCATGAAGAGTCAAAAGCAATTTGTCTTAAGTTTTCGTGCAACATCCATGAAATCTACGTCCAAGCCAACTAGCCTTGACAAATCATTTACATGCGCAGTCCGAAGTAAGCTTCCAATGTCTAGACATCAAGGGGCTCTATGAGGTTATTATTAAATGGTAGGTAAGATCTTTCTTAGGTAGGGAGATTTTATTGAATTGTCGATATTTTGAACAATGAAGGCTCTAGGCTGCTGAATAGGGGTAGCTATGACTATGACGTCAAGCGGTACCTCCACTTTCGCGTCAACCTCAACATCACTTTCCCTCTCTGCGCTTGGGAAGCCATCGTATCTCAACAACCATCACCATGCCTATGCCCGGCTATGTGTTTAAAGATGGCGGGCCCATCCCAGATTCTGATCTCGCAGACCCCAACCACCCATCAAACCATACTTTGGGCGCTGTGCCGAACATGGAACCTGCAACGCGCACTTCCGCCTCAAATAACTCCCAATCGAACAGCGTCACCTCTATCATGAACACACCAACTTCAAGTGCAAGTGCGTCTTCTGCATCTGCCGGATATTCGCCCAGCGATAGCCATGCCCTTGCCAGTGCTGATCATGAACACATTGGTGCAGTCCAGAAAGACCATGAAGACGGCGAAGTCAGAGACATGGGCTGGCAAGAACACCCAAAAGACGTACCAACGCCGCTGGTCGGTGGCTTGCCGAACGAGGAGCTCTGGACATTGGTGCGACGATTCAACAAACAAATGTACCATGTCAAGGCGACGAATGATCCCCTTCTTGGGGGTTTGGATCTCAACATTGTGGAAGATGAAGAGTTCTCACCCGATAAGTTGAGAAGTAACGTCGAGAGGCTATACATGACTGTTATAATTGGAATGATGGGCTTTGGTAAACAAATTGCTCGTCTCCGGTCCTGGCGAGAGCCTAGGCGGACGGCAGCTTTCTGCGCTGTCAGTCAGTCTGTACCATTGCCGCTGATCCTTTGGCTAACTACTTCCCCAGGCCTATTTCGTTGCCTGGGTTTTCAACCTCATAATACCCCTTGTCGTTTCTACCCTCATCGTTCTTGTCGTATACCCACCAGCACGCCCGATCCTCTTTCCCCCTGCACCTCTGGCCTTGGTCAATTCAAAGACTGGCGGTGTCCAGTCGCCACAAGCCGGTGTCCTTGGGAGTCATGACAGTGCGACGGGAGCTCCGGAGAAGCACAAGGGCGAGGCGGTAGAGCAAGAAGCCCACAACTTCGTCTCCGGTATCGGATCCATTGCACTCAGCAGTGCGGCCGGCAAGCATGAGCAAGCAGATCCAGAATCGGATCCTCTGAACAGTTCTGTTCCCGACCCTACTCACATGGCTTCTGATGCTGCCGCGGCCAAGCAGTCTGCACAGGGAGGCATCCCTAATGCAAAGCATGATAAAACCAAACAGCCAATGGAGCAGGCGATGTGGGTGAAAATGAGGCCAATCATGCATGTCATTGGCGACATCTCTGATGGCTGGGAGCGATTTGCAAAGTACGTTGATGTATCGCGAAAGCCTGGTTCGTAATACTGATCAATGGCTCAGTGCACTGTCGGCTACACACCCATTTCCCCAAGAGACTCCGCGCTATAAGTTGGCGGGCGTGCTCGTTCCCATTCTCGCTGTATCTCTGCTCACAACTTCCGCAATGTTCATGAAGGCTACCTATGCTGGCGTCGGGTTTGGCTTTTTTGGCGACCCTCTCATATGGCGTGGTCTTGATCTTTTGAACAAGAAGTTCCCTAATTGGCAGAAGCTGCTCGAGATCAGAAAGTATGTCACACCTCCAATGCACCTTCGTATTGTTTCTGACTGCTTTCAGCTCTATCCTCAAGGGCGTCCCTACGAACGCACAGCTCACAGTCACTCTTCTCCGCATTGGTGAGGCGAATAAAGCTCCGCTACCTCCTCCCCCTCGCTCGGACCAACCTCCGTCTTCGAAGCCTGCTTCTATTAACGGTGATGATCTAGCACTGGACGCTTCGAACGAAGAGATCCACGATGCTATTCACAAAGACGATGAGCAAAGAGCGGCCGAGGCACACGAGGAAGCCCAAGAGGGCCAGAAGAAAAAGCATAGGCATGGCGAGCACATTCTCGGCTTCTTCAAAGGCACTACCAAGACTGGTGTGGAGACCAAGTTCGGTATCGACAAGGCTAGAGCCAAGATTGGCTCTCAGCATGCGAAAGACCATCTTGGTATCTTACCCAAGGCTAATGAAACTGAGGTCTCGGGACCAGTGGATTTCAAAGGCCGATACAAGGGCAGTAAGGGTTGGGTCTACATCAGCACCAATGTCAACATTCCAAGTGTTTCATTTTCCAACAAGTCGAGTGATGGGACTGGTCTTGAGCCAGAGAATACCAGCGCAAAGTTCAGTATTCCGATTCAGGATATTCGGGAATTGAAAAAGGTTGGAGGTTTGGGCTGGAAAGCAAAGATCGTGGTTGGGTGGGCTACAGGCAAGACCGTCGCTGACGGTTTGGAGATCACAGATAAACATGGTGATACTTACAAGGTTACTGCTGTGAGGTTGAGGGAGGAGCTGTTCAATCGGTTGGTGGCTATGGGTGGGCAGAAGTGGGAGAGTTGGTAGACGTCTCGGAACTTTGAGCAGGATTTTGGATAAGGCCTTTGGGACTCTATGTTAAAGCTGCTATGATCGCGTGCCACAACAGTATTCTGTATAAAAGCTTTGTCCAGCCCTCATATCAAATGTTTCTGAAGCTACCTCAAAGCCTCGTTCTCTTTGTGAACAGCCTTCAGCGATAGCCAATTAGAACTAAATCCGAGCGTGATGCCGTCACGATCTCTTAAATCAAACCACTCTTCATGGCCATGTCGCATACCCTTCTATCATAGGGAGGCATAGACGATAATAGCCAACCATGGCTTCATCAGCCTGGCCCGCAGATTTCCAAGCCCTGCTGAGACACGCCTTGAGGGTGAAGGCGAGCGCGTCGTTCTCAAATGCCCCATTGCATGCCACCAACAATGCAGGCTTCGAAGATCCGGAGCAGGAAAATCCGAGGCTCAAGCCGATCGTGGACGGAATTCATTTCTCGCTGAAATTCATATTGACCTATCAGTTGGTGCTTATCGGGCTACTCTTGGTGTTTACGGCTGTGCATTGGGGAGGACGATTACGGGCGTGGAGAAAGAGAAGGGACGCTGTGACAAGGAGGAGACAACACGGAGTGCTCAGTCCAACAACGGAGTCAAAAGACGTAAAGAGTAAAGTTTTGGTTGAGAGCAGGAGCAGTGGGAGTTCCTCTTCTAGCAGTACACTTGGAGGAGACGGCACATCAGAAGACCTGGACAATGGGAAGCTAGACGAGCAGACACCTCTGATATTGAAAGGTCCAACCGAGCAAAGACGCTTTCAACGACTGCTGCTCGTCAGCAGGATCCAGGCATGCCTTGCCTACCAGCCTCGCCCCATCCCTTTCATCAACAAGACCCTCCCTTCCAACGCTACTTCTCTCGCGGTCCTTGCCTTCATCGGTCTTCAAATCTTCTATGCATGTTACAAGATACGCTTCACGTTACAAATGCTCTTCGTCTTTGCAGACCGGACAGCTCTTCTCTTTGTGGCCAACCTACCCCTCCTCTATCTCTTCGCTGCAAAGAACCAACCTATAAAATTCCTCACCGGCTACTCATATGAATCACTCAACATCTTCCACCGAAGACTTGGGGAGGTGATGTGCCTGCTTGCACTTATCCACTCAGCTGGAATGATTGGCGTATGGTACACTAACCTGCGGCTAGTGGGGATCACATTAGTCAAGTTTCTGCTTATCAAGATGATTCTGCTCGGCCTTGGGGCTTTGGTTGCATATGAATTGGTCTACCTCACATCCTTGGGAAGCTTTCGGCAGCCATGGTATGAGCTTTTTCTAGGTTTGCATGTTGTACTGCAAGCTGCAGCTCTGGTCTTAGTGTGGCTCCACCATCGAAGAAGTCGATGGTATGTCGGCATTGCTCTGTTCATCTTCCTGATCGATAGGGTGGTATACCGGATTATAATCAAGTCCACCACGCTACGAGCGCTATTAGAAGTCAAAGAAGATGAAAAGACCGTTGTTCTTCGCACAGCGATACGCGCGGACCAAAAACTGAGATTAGCAAGCCAAGTCTTCGGATCTAATATCACTAAAGGCTGGAAGCCCACCGATCATGTTTTCTTGACTGTCCCATCGCTGGCCCGCAAGCATATGATACAAGCACATCCCTTCACCATCGCATCAAAAGCGCCTTCCGCAGGACAAGACGCTCAATTGGAACTTCTGATAAGAGCTCAGGATGGCTTCTCGGGCGACTTAGTAAAATACGCCCGTGACCATCATCAAGTCTCTGTCAGGCTTGACGGACCGTATGGCTCCCAGTCCGCTGTGCAGATGCTGCGGGACTCGGATCACGCAGTCATTGTAGCTGGTGGGAGTGGTATTGCCGTTGCGTGGCCTTTAGTATGGGCGGTGCTTGGAAATACACAGGATGAGGACCCCGAGGATGCTGCGAAAGCGACGAATACAAAACTGATATTGTTCATCTGGATCATTCGGGAGAAGTCGCACCTCGCATGGCTCGGTCCAGAAAAAGTACAGCAATTACAAGACAGGGGGGTAGGGGTAGAGATACCACCACCTACAGCCGAGGCTGGTCATCCTGATATCGGATTCCTCGTTTCCGATTGGGTTGCTGCCGTCCATGACCGGACAACTGATTGCAGCACTATCGGTGTTGTCGCCTCTGGACCTGATGGCATGAATCGTGCTGTGAGAAATACTTGCGCGTCTATGGCATGGCAAGGTCGAAGTGTCTCGGTGGAGATTGAGAAATTTGGGTGGTAAGCTAGGATTCTTGGCTTCACGGTTCAACAAGGAAGCGACTTCATGTGATATGATACTATGAGCCATGACCTGTACGCGGAACGAGGGTAGATGCCCAAATATCAGAGGATTTAGACGCAAGTGAACGATATATACTCTACATGCATAGTTCTTATAACCTTTTTTAAAAAACATTTTTAGTAGAGAAAAGAGCCTGAGTGAGCACGGCCACGGTTTCTTCACCCAGCAGGTTTCAGGATGAGCTGTACTGTCCCGAACTTCGAGAATTTTAAGATCCCTTGAATAGAATTGGTATAAGAGCTTTACACTCCAAATCCCGCTCAACGAACCAACATTAGACTCAAAATCGCAACTTCGATCTTGGCAAGACCTTGTCCGTGTACGAGTAGATAGTCGACGATGTTGTTGCGCTGATCGGAGCAAAGGGCCCGGATCCAGAGGGACTTAGTGACGTGACACCAGAGATTGAGTAAGTAAGGTAGACGTCGCGAGGAATCTCTGTAATAGATTAGACGGATACTGCCTAGTTGTATAAGAAATTTGAACTTTTCTTCATTTTCTCTGAATCCTTTTTAACGCTCATGGCAGATTCGAACTTGCGCCCCAGTGCCAAGCCTCTTGTTTAGAACTAGTGGCAGAACTAGCGGATGAGTCAAGGTTTTCGTGCCCCGCCCAGCCCGCACTGTTCTCTGTCGAGTCTGTCTCCAGTTTCGCCATGCAACCACTCAGCCGCTCACTTCAATTGAAGTCTCCAACTACACTTCGATACACTCACCATTTTCATTACCTCTTTGCCAGACAAGGCTACGATCTTGAAGTGATAAGCTCCTTTTTTTGCTGCTAATACCTGAGATCTGGTAATTAAATTCGGTTAGACATTCTTTCTCACCCAAATTCCAGATTGAACCCCGCTAGACTGTCTACGTACTGCTGTTTTACGGAGATCTCATGTCCGATCAAGACGTATAACACGCGGGTGTTGTCACAAGAATCAGAATGTCGACGCCAACCCCAATGAAGAAACCGAGGCGTCCGCCAGGGCCAGTGGTGAGACTGGACAGTTTCTCCAACCCAACGCCGCGTCCGCCTCCAAGATCCAAGAAAATAATTTCTGAGGATTGTCCCAATCCCGAATGTAAAGCGAAGAACAGTGGCGAAATGGAAGATGGCAAGTCCATCTGCAATAATTGCGGCACTGTAATTTCCGAAGGCAACTTGGTTTCGGAAGTCACCTATGGACTTGCAGCTGGAGGTTCACACGTTGTCCACGGATTTCACGTGGCCGCAGATCAATCAGTGCCGAATCGAGCGGCTAATTATAATGAGTTTCAGAGGAAGGAAGATAGTCGAGCGCAGACCGAGACCGCAGGTACGACTCAACATTTGAGCAACAAAGTCTGTAAGCTAATCATGAGGATAGGCAAAAATTATATTACACAGATAGGCCAGGCCTTAGGTATGCAAGCTTACCTCAGAGATATGGGGGTCAACGTCTTCAAATTGCATGTCGGAGGCTTTATCCAAGGTCGCAGAATCAAAAGCGTCGCTGCGGTTGCTCTGTACATTGCGTGTAGGAGGCAAACCGACGGAAATCGACACATGCTTATCGATTTCGCAGATGTCCTTCAGGTCCGTCCATCTATGCGAACGTCATGAGCCCCTGGAGCCATGCTAATAGTACTATAGCTTGACGTTTTCAGCCTTGGGCATATCTACAAAGAAATGCTTAAGCATATCAAAATCAATGGGAGCGGTGCTGTCATACAGCCAATCAACCCCGAAGATCTTGTTCTCCGTTTCGCTCAGCAGCTCGAATTTGGTAGCGAAACCATGAAAGTTGCGAAGGATACAGTCCGTCTCGTCCAACGAATGGACCGGGACTGGATGACCCCGGGTCGACGGCCAGCAGGCGTCTGTGGGGCTGCATTGATCTTGGCAGCCCGAATGAACAACTTTCGCCGCACCGTCCGAGAGGTGGTTTACATAGTCAAAGTTCAGGAGCAGACAATCTTGAATCGACTAGAAGAATTCAAGGCTACGGAAAGCAGTGGACTGACCGTGGATGAATTTCGTACCATCGACCTTGAGCGCGCTGCTGATCCCCCAATCTTCATCGAACAGAGAGAAGGCAAGAGAAAGCACGGCAGAAAACGTCAACACCTAGAATTTGACGATGATGGAGATAACGATCAACCTACCGTGATCTCGTCTCGAGCATCATCGACGGCGGCATCAAATGGGACTGGCCAAGTCACTCCGCTTGCTAATACTCAACAGGCCCAGATTGATAGCCAGAACATGCCACCTCCGCCTCTTCCTATAGATCCAGCCCTAGAAACCGCTTCACCAATACGACGCACCACAGAGCCAGTGACAGAAGCTTCAAATGCATCAACCTCCTCCAACCCACAGCCATCAACATCAGGGGACTCGGGTGGCAAGGCAGCTGTAAACCTCCCAGCGAAACGCAGAGGACGTCCCCAGAAGACGGCTACTGCACCTCCAGAATCCCAAGCTATTCGCGAGTGCGTCCTTTCTGCCGACCTCACGGCGGCTCTCACTGACCCAATGAACCTCGACCACGCCACCGCTCTTTCCGCAGCCCTCAACTCTGCCTCTAACGCCCCTTCACCGCCCACCACCCAGCAAGAGCCTTCGAGGCCACGTGCTCCAATCCCCACTTCACAAGAGATAGACGAGATTGAATTTGCCGATGACCTCGAGGTATCCGACTGCCTTCTCACACCCGAGGAAGTTGCAATAAAAACCCGAATTTGGACTCACGAAAACAGGGACTACCTTCGCGCCCAATCGGCAAAGCTTCTAAAGCAACAATTAGCTGAAGCAAATGGGACAGCTCGCGTCATTGTAAGACGGAGGCGAAGGAAGAAGCGCATGGGTGATATGTCGGCCTATGGCGTGGGTTCAGATGACGAAGGCAGACCAATCGCTGGTAGCCCCGAGGAAGCTGTTATGAAGATGATGCAGAGAAGACACTTTACCAAAAAGATCAATTATGACGTTGCTGGGGGTCTATTCAACATGAGCGAGAGCAGTGGAAGCCGTAGAGGCAGTGATGCGTCTTCTATGGCTGGAGTAGGAAGCCCAGGCAGTGCTGTGCGAATGTCCGGGGCGTTGATTGTGACATCGCCTGGTGAGACTACGAAAGATGTAGATGAGGTTGGTAAGACAAAGAAGAAGGTTGTGGATGAAGATGAGGTAGGGCATACGGGGAGTGTGGTTAGTGATCATGATAGGAACGAGCAACAGAAGGAGCTGGATACTATTGTTGGGGAATTGGAGGAGGAGGGAATCGATGATGATGATGATGACGAGGAAGAAGGCCCGAGGACGATGTATGACGAGGATGATGGAGATGATTACGGGTCTGATTGAGCGGGTATGTTAGACGGGGGAAAATTCAAGATGGATTCGGAATTCGAAGCATCCCTATCACGGATTTAGCATACTTCTTTGGGACTCATAGAGAAATCGAAATAGCTTGCCGGCAGGCGTACAGCCACAAAACGCAGTTCCTCACTTCGCCTGGTAAACCTCGATACGCCTTGAAAGCCCCACGGAAGCCATGCAGTGGGTGCGCTATTTCCATCTCTGCGCACAAAGTGAGTGATCTCTTCCACTTCTCCCATCCAATACGCGGTCTGAAATCTATGCTATGCCTCTGCTTAGCGACCAGCTTTCCACGATCTATCATCCATCCCAATAACACACGTGCTTTCAAAAGCCATATGTCACCCCCTTGCACATATCATCATCTTCTTCGCGCAAATCTGATATCCTTTCACACCTGAAGAGTGTAATAAAAAGAACGCTCTGCCCAGTCAAATACCTTATCTTCCCTTTGCGCAGCATCCTAGCCCCCGTTCAACCCTACACAACCTGAATGAATCAGCACTAGATCGTCGGTCCAACTGGATATTCGAGACATTTGATGATGCGAAATAACGTACATGTTGCACGTCAATCTATATTCTCGAAGGCATGCTGATACTGTAAAAAAGCGTCGTATTTAGGTTGTCAGCCTGGTATTTGGGTTCTCTTTTGGTCGGTTGAAACCTCTTCGGGCCAGGACAAGTCCTGCTTATATGCTTCCCACATCATGGTTCTATGCGGCATATAAGGCTTCAAGACATCATAATTGTCTTTTCAGTGTGAGTCTTAGCTAGGAAGAGAAAATTTGTGAGGGTGGAAAAGGGTGTCATATATCAATGGTGAATCCCCGAGTGGGGGCTAATCTGTGGCGAATTGGTGAGTGGTGAGGGTGTGCGAGAGGGGAAGAGTTGAGGGCATCTTGACCTCTTACTATCATGCATTTAGCAGATACTGTAAAATTTGTTGTATCATAGCGAGTACATGACCGAAACAAGCAAACTTATCTCTACTCATGAGCTTGCAATGCAAGAAGTAATGATCATGCATACGTCGCCGCATGGTCGGAGTGGCAGTCGCGTGTTATAGCGCTTGTATGTGCTTCATGATGAACGGCTATTTTGGGAACGAGCGGAGCTGATTACGCGCAAAGGAAAGCGCTGTTGCCAAACATTCTTTGCGATGAAACGAGGTGGCATCTTCGCACGTATAGAGGTACCGAGACGGAATGCTGCCACGAAGTCTCAGCGCAGTGTCGATCGGAGAGGAAAATTGCAGTTCTCTTGCAATATGAGTTTGACGATTTGACGAGTATTATGAAAGCCACCGAGTTGAAGAAATAGCGTTCTGAGCTTTCGCAACCCAGCATCACTGATTTCACTAACTTGCTTGGACTTGTCTTTATATTCTCTCTGTTCCCCGATGGATCAAAATATTTTGTCCCACGGAATCGCTGTCTCACATTCTTGAGTGTAGCCGAGGTAAGATTGGCAGGTGGATGTGTTTCAGATTACCAAAAGCAGCCTGGATCAGACGTGCACAAAGGTTCACGTTTGGTCGGACTTGTTGCTTTTAGATCTTCAGTCGTCATGGAAGGTGTCCCGAATATTCTTGTAGCGCATATAATTCAGGCAGTCCAATACGAAGACTTTTGAGGGCTTTGAGCCTGTAAAGAATATCTCACCTGACGCTATGGCCATTGAGGTGGACAAATACCTAGTTACAGCAAGGCCTATAGACTAAGACTGTGACTGATAGCCAACTGCGAAGCTCATTTCACATCACCAAATGAAGAAAAAGGCGCAAAATCAGTGTCTGTGTCACAATGGATGGGTTCATTAAGCAGCGTCCGACCACCGATGGTGGCGGCGGTCGTGCGTGCTCGACCGTGTGGGATATCAGCAAGCGACACTAAATCCCAAATACTGAAACAATGCATCGCTAAGCAAAACACAGAATCGAAGCGTGTGCAAGGGTGTTCTGGGAAAGTACTTGTAATGATGCCCTTTATAGCATCTGAGCTGGCTAACGCTACAAACTTGTTGAACAAGCAAAACATCACATCACTCGTCGATTGCTTGGTATACTTCTGTGACACAGTCTATCCAACTCTATAATGAGACAATTTCGAAGCAGGAGCATTCTGGGCCTACTTACGCTATCGATCTCATTGGTTTCCGTCCTCGGAGTAAAGTATGTCGTCCATCCAGTAGATAGGAAGGACAAGGCTGCGTGTGAACGCACAACGAGATTCCTGGAGAATCTTCTACAGTCACAACATGTTCAGGCATACTCCAGCGAGATACGCGGGGTTACACAGCTTTGGTCCATCGAGGCCACCGAAGATGAAGTTGAAGCCATATTGAATCAATCGGGTGTAGGTGTGTAACATACTTGTTGGAACCGCAACTGAGGATACTGTCAGGTTTTGGATGTTTCGGAAAACGTGGCTATCACGAAGAATGATGCCATGCGAAGGGAGCGTACCGCCACGAACTTAACTCTTGGCTCTACACTGTCAGATAAGATCTCACTTACCGAAAATCAAAGCGATGCGTCCAAAGATCTAGCTCTAGTCTCTTGGCCTCCCGATAGATATCTTCCCGCAGATGGGCCAACAGGAGGCTATAACTATACCTTCAATAACGGCCGCAACAGATACATATACATCATAGACCATGGCATCGATCTTAAGAACGTGGTAATTGTCTCTGCTGATCAATGAGTGTCGATCGCTGACGTATCAAGGACTTTCGTGATCAGTTTGCTCGCCCAACCGAATGGCTTTGGACTCCTGATGTATCTCAGACTGAGACTGATGACGATCCAATACAGCATGGATCCTGTGTAGCTTCCAAAGCTGCTGGCCAGATTCATGGGGTGTCTAAAAGTGCTCGACTGACCGTCATCAAAGCATCGCATTCAATGCAAGACAACGAAATGGCTTTCTCTCAGGCGTTCGACGACATAGTAGGGAAGGGACGTCAGCATCAAGCCGTGATTCTTTACGCGAGATCTTCAACAGAAAGATACGAGCTTACGTCTGACTTACCAGCGTCCTGGAAGGGGATCAAAGACCTTTTGTTCGAACTAACAGCCCAGGGGATCACAATCGTTACCTCGGCAGGAAACGATGGCCCGGGTAGTGTCGATACTGTACCAACCATCTGGGCTCAGATTATGCCATTGATTGTTGTTGGTGCAGCCACTCTTTCTGGCCAGCAAGCGATATTTTCGCGCTTTTTCACCGAAGATACCATGCTTTGGGCACCTGGCGACAACGTTCGATGTGCAGGAGGTTCAGATGGAGAGCAAGTCTTCAGCGGAACTTCTGCTGCGGCTGGAATGGTATGGTCAATCCGAGTCTATGGTGCTGACGTGAAGCTTTGCTAACTAATATTCATGGGAAGGTAGCTGGACTCGTTGCGTACGTAAATCTCCCATCCAGCGTGAATCACCTTTCTTCCAGGTTTTCAAGGCCAATACGCCCTAGAGTGGGAATGACACTAGGCCCTTCCATAATCTGGAACCGATATGGATGGCAACCTCCCTCATTATCGGACAATCCACTGCTTGCACCATTAAGCCCGTCACCTTTATTTCCAGGGAACGCTACCAATCAAACACAAAATCAGTAGTAAAGTATGTATTTCGAGCAATCTTGCCACTTTCTATATTACCACTGCCATTACCTTCGCAAGCATCGTCTTCCAATCGGTGTCGAGCTCGTTCCTTGTGGCATCTTCCCCTGTCTCCTGACCAATACAAGATGCATTCCAGATGTTTAAGCAAGGCGTGCAAGCATACAGCGCACCGATAGCATATAGGGCAACCAATGCGGTCAAGATCTCATCCGTTAGCCTCATCACTCCGATAGGTTGCCTCAATCGTCACGCATAAGCTCACTCAGGATAGCCTTGCCTTCTTTACAGTCCTCGTCGTCGTAGAACTGCAAGCCGTAGCTGTAGAGGAAATTTGACGAGTAGCCAAAATGCTTCTTGATCCATTTGAGCTCTGTGGCGGAGAATTTGTAGTCAGCGGTATGAGATTCTGAGTGTTCCTCCAATTCAGGAAGGAAGGTTGAATCATCGTCGGAACTTTCATCATCCTTATCGTGTCCCTTTTGTAGTAATGCCACTGGACCTTTCTGCGTCCTTGGTCATAAAAGCTCGCACAAGTTGCCGCGCCTCTGCACGATCCTCTTCATCGAGGATAGAGTAGCCATACATTCGAAGGAAATGGAACTCGTCCTTAAAGTTTTCCTTGAGCCATTGCTTTTCTTCAGTGGTGTACGATGGTACCTTGGGCTGCGATGGTGTTTCGACATTATCGACATCATGTAGCTCGTGGATTAGCTGACGTGTGTGTGCTTCCCAGCGTTGCCGCTCACTGTCAGCCCAGTTTGCACGGATCATGTAGACCCCATCCTTGGCTAGGCTGCTTTGCTTGGGAGACTGTCCATTAAGGCGTAGCCTGAAGAGCTTTCCACCATCCAGTAGACCTACGGTTGCACCTGTGTCAAGCTTCGTAAGCTTTCCTGTATCTGTTCCAAAGTCAACGCGCAGACCAATCCCGTCACGAACCAGATCACCTAGGATGTTGCAGGTCGCACTTGGCATATAAAGCACGTTGCTCAATGTAAGCCGTGAATGGGAGTTGCGACCGTGGTGCTTCCGATGTATTTTCACTGGAAGGACAACATCGCCGACTCCCTCAATATCTGCTTGAGGACCAAATCCCATACTGACCTTGGTCTTGAAGGGGCAGTATACGGAAAACCATTCTAAGTTGTTTGTAACGTGTACATTGGAGTTGTTCGACCAGACCCAGTCAATGTGGTAGGCTTCACCTGTTGGAGCCATTGCATCAATTTGTTCGCAGGATTGGAGGATGAAAGTCGAATTTCTGATTAGAAGAAGAATGGCTTGGTGGGCGGACTCGATCAGCCTTTAAGGCTTGGTTTTGGGATGACTACTTGTCTTGGAAGACAATGTTGCTTGGCTTGATGGGCGGTGTTAGAATCTGATGTCCTGCCTGTGGTCTATCAGGAGCGGTGGTAGATATTCTACGATTGGCTTTGGCAAGTATGAACATGCGGTTCTTGTCAGGCCTGGATGACTGGTGGATTGAGCCACCTATAGATGCGAATTTTGTTACGTAGCTACAAGGAGGAAAGTACATAGATGAAAGGGGTTCCTACCGAGCTACCCTCCGAGCCTCCTACCTAAGCTTCTTGAGTGCCAAGTCTAATCACGTGACTGCGCGTCTATCCGCGTCCCCATCGAATCATCAATGTCGACGAACAAACCGTGGCGTCTGCTCTGTGATGATCCCATTCTGATGTATATCTAGGTATCTATTCAAGATGCCTCCTTCAACGTGTGCTAACCCACTTCTTCTGGAGTGGATCAAAGAGATATACGATCTGGCAAGGGAGCGCAATTCGAAAGGTGTCACCACGCAAGTCCATCGCCCCAATAGTCGCAATAGAAACCACAAACTCATGACAGCAGGTATAAACGTGCATATGAATCCATGAAAGCATGTCCATTAACGTTCAGTCACCCCTCGGAAGCCCAGCAATTGGATGGCATTGGGGAAAAGATATGCAAACGTTTGACGGAGAAGCTCATAGAGCATTGCGAAGCCAATGGCCTACCCGCACCGAAGAAATCTAGAGGAAAGGCAAGGAAACTTCTTACCGCTGAGGATCTACCTGATGGCGAAGAAGCTCCAGCAGCAAAGAAGCCAAGGAAAGCAAAGCCATACGTTCCCTCTCTACGCACAGGCCCCTACGCTCTCATACTTGCGCTGTCGTCCATACCGGAAGACTCGTTGCAGAGCCTTACAAAGGCAGAAGTGATTGACCTGGCTCAACCTCATTGCGAGTCATCATTCACTGTACCAAGCGAAGCCGGAAAGTTTTACACGGCCTGGAATTCGATGACCACTTTAGTCAACAAGGATCTGGTTCAAGAAAAGGGAAGACCATTAAGGAAATATATGTTGACAGAGGAAGGCTGGGATGTCGCTAAAAGAATTAAAGCTGTACAAGAAGGCGACGTTGTGGGCAACCCTGCTGAGAAAAAGAAGAGCTCTGGGGCAAAGGTCCAAGGCATTGGAGATGGAAGTACAGGGCACCCTTCGAATGGGAACGATGTGTTCATCAACCTTGAAGACGAGTCTGATCAAGACGACCTATATCGAATGCAGCCGAAACTCTGTATAGAATCAGAAAGTCTGCACCGAGCCGCGAAGACTGGGTCAATATCTTCGGGCCAGCGGCTGGGTGGTGCGCCAGTCGATAAATTCGGTACATTTTCTGAATCTCGAAAGCCCACAACCATTCCTTACAAGGACACCATCGAGTTCCCCTCAAGTCCAGAGCCGGAAGCTCCTCCAGCAATACCTTGGCGTTCATCGAAATTTGGCCAGGACAGCAGATCAAATACCTCCAGATCCAGTAATAGGCCGGTACAAGAAGCTTTCAAGCCCTCTGTACGTGACACCTCGCTTTCTAGAGACCCTCGACTTCCTCTACCGAGCACAAATCAAGTTGCAGAAGCACCAGCAGCAGATACTTGCCTCCCAACATTCGAACCTGTCGTGCTCCAACCAGGCACATTCACCGTCGAACTCGTCCTAGACAATCGTGAAGTTCGCGCAAAGAACGATCGCGACTACATATCAGATGAGCTCACCAAAAAGGGGGTCAAACCCCTTGTCCGCCCTCTCGAACTCGGAGACATATTCTGGGTAGCAAAGCTCAAAGACCCCAGCCTTCTGGCTCGCTACGGTGAAGAGGGTGATGAGATAGCTCTAGATTGGATAGTTGAACGAAAGCGCCTCGATGACCTTGTCGGCAGTATCACAGATGGACGTTTCCAGGAGCAGAAATTTCGACTTCGAAGATCCGGCGTCAAAAACGTAATCTACCTCATCGAAGAATTCTCTTTGAGCACCGAGAAACTCACAAAGTTCCACGAAGCCATCCAATCAGCCATAGCATCCACCCAAGTCGTAAATGGCTACTTCGTCAAGCGCACACAGAAGCTCGACGAGACAATCCGCTACCTAGCGCGCATGACACGCATGCTCAAAACTCTCTACGAACCCAAATCCCTCCATCTCATTCCCACGTCCGCGTTGACGCCATCATCCTATCTACCCCTTCTTACCCATCTCCGGACAGACCCGGCCCATGCAGCAAGGTCCTATAGCATTACATATCCCTCATTTTCCTCTCTAGCATCTAAAAGTGACAGCTTGACCCTCCGCGATGTCTTCCTCAAGATGCTTATGTGCACGCGCGGTATTAGCGGGGACAAAGCACTGGCGATTCAGAAGATATGGAGTACACCCAGGGCTTTTATTGAAGCTTTTGAAGGGTGTAAGATTCAGAAGGAGAGAGATTTATTGTTGGAGACGAAGCTAGGGGCATTGGCTGGGAGAGGGAAGATCAAGGGCGTGCTGGGAGCGAAGGTGGCTGGTATTTGGGGCGAAGAATAAGGATAGATGGCAAGAACAGTGATGATTGACGCTGAGTATGACTATTGGGTACATACAATGCAACAAATAACGCCTACCTCGTCCCCTCTTGAATAAGATACCTGCTGTTTGCAAATCACAGCCTCTTGAGCAGAAAGATACCACTTCCTACCTGACTCTCGACCGCAAAACGCCCACTCCCTCACACATAAGCAAAGGATCTGACATTCTAATATCCTCCAGATGCTCCACTCGCCAAATAGCAATGCCTCCCACGCACCCACTTATCCCTTACCAGCAAAC